>CAUJNA010003660.1:825648-873148 GCA_963377175.1 Effrenium voratum | reverse complement strand
AAGCCGAGCTCACCCTCCAAGGCGTCATCTGCAGGATCGAGGGATCCAGCGGGACAGAATGGAGTGGTGGCATCACGCAACTTTTCACTTTTTAGCTGTGCAACCTCAAGATACAATGCCACCGTCTGACGGGCATAATCCCGCATGTCGAACGCCATGCCCCTTTTCAATCTGCCCATTGCGGCATTAAGATCGGGTTCAGTTGGGTCCTTTGGAGCATCTATCAAAAGGTGGTTCCTGCCTAGCACCCGATATATGTCTTCTGGGGGTTCTATATCAACCAGTCTTGTTAACTTTTCCCAGAAGTCTTTATGAAGGTGGCTGGGGCCGGCCAACGTCAAGTCGTCGACGTATGTCGAGAGAAGTAACCCGGACTCCTTGAACCAGAAGTTTCCAGGAAACTCTGCGACCTCACGCCCTCCAAGTTCACTAATGAAACCTTTGAGGTGTGCCTCCCAGAGTCCGCCAGCGTCAGGATGCCCATAAAGAGCTTTAACGAGCAAAACCACAGGTTTCACGAAACGCTCGCGCCACCACCTTGGCCGGAGCTCAGGCGGGAGTGTGATCCAAGTTTGGTACTTGGACTTCAGCAGTGCTTGCACATAAGCCTTTATAGCGTCCGCTGTTGTGGTGGAATTCCCTGGCAGGGATCCATAAGCGAGACAGTTATTAAGACCTTGTACGCTCGTGGGATTTGCTCCCAACTCTTGGTAGACAGCTGCTGCGCCATGTTCGTCTTTCGCACAGTCTCCGCGATACACAATCCTACCTTTCATCTTCTGAAGGTGTTTCGCGAGTTCGGCGAACTTGACGGATGCTAGCGACATCAACTGCCCGAAATGGACTTTTATACTGGATCGTCGCGCCTCAGCAGCGACTTGATCATACTCTCGGACTGAATTTAGATCCCAAGCACCGGCTTTCTCCAGGCCTGTGGCTTCAAGTCGAACGGCTTCAAGAGCTTCCGGGGAAGCCAACATTTCGGCACGTGACAAGAGTCTGGTCACCATTGCGGTGATCTCAGGATCCTTCTTCTCTGTGACTTGTCCTAGGGAATGTGCGATGAGATTTTCAACATCAAGAACTTGCTCAAGAATGTTGTGACACTTTTCATCTGACTCAACAGCAACACCTATATCTTCCAAACCAGAGAGAGGGGATATGTGCTTCAACTGCTGTTCACGTTCCCGGTGATCGAGAGGCAATGGCACTTGGACAGGCATCGCAGGCACAACGGGTTGAACTGTTGGATACAGCGCACGGGCAACTGTGAGACACATGCCTTCGGGGTAGAAAGCGGTCTTTGCGGTCTTGTTACCTGCTGCAAGCGAATGTTTATACCCTTTTTCGTGCGGACACTTGAATGCACCTAGTGCGGACGCGAGTGTGCTATTGCTGGTCATGACTTTCCATGGCTTCTTGATGGGATAGCCATTGCTGTCCTTCAGGCCTAGGGCGCAACCATGGAAGGTCGCTGGGGTGAAGACGTGTGCATATTCTCTAAAGAATGCGGAAACATCATCCCTAGCCCAGCTGTCGCAATCCCTTGGCCACTCAAACGAAACACTACCCCCCTTGATGGAGGACAGTCTCTGCGTGACGTCTGAATCTGGAGAACAACTCTCTCGATTCTCTAACTTTTTGCTTCAGTTTCTTTTTGAACTGGCTTCCTAACTTGGCCTTATTAAGGCGTTGCCATGCTGAACCTGATGTACAGGGGATTGCGGCCCAGAGGTTGGGTTTATCACAACCTTCAATCTGCGACTGCAACTGGATTTCTCCTTCATCTGTGCTGAGGTCGATAAACTCTTTAGCCAGCCTAACATGAGGTATGCCAAGACCTTCAAACACGCGACCCATATTGGACTCTGGTGAACATGCGTATTCGAACATCACAGGCAACTTGTCAATACGCGCCTGTTTCTTGCGGGCACGATGATTTCCAACCTCAAACTGCTTGCGCTGTGGAGCTTCAACCTCTGCGCTGCATGGCATGCCGAAAATTGGCAATGTGTTCGGACGACCGTTCTTTGATGCATCGGTGAGAGGTGTCGGCGGTACGGAGTCTAACATCACGGCTGCACCTGTGGTGATAACACAATCGGACTGAATGGGTTTTAACTTGAACACTGTGAACCCGGTCCATGCATCTCCAAGTGAGCGATTGGGTCGGCTACCAAACCAACCATCATGGATGTTGTCTGCTTTGCCCCCCTGAAACACGGCACGAGTGGTGCGAGCTGCAGTAAATCTTTCTGGGGAAACGGGGCAATCCTCGACCTCTTTTGGGGTAAAGAGATTTTGCCTTGGCATGATATGGTATCGGACCAAACAGTTGGCATTTTCTTTGAACACCCAAAAATCTTCACCTTGCGATGTAGCGGCTGTCGCTGGCGCAGTATCGAAAAATGAGCCACCGGGTCTTGAGGGAGCGGGCTCCCCAGCTTCGGCTGCATCAAATTCATGCGCAACATCTTCTGCACTAACTGCGGGCTTAGGATCCTCTCCATGCTCGGATGCGTGGATTGCTCTAGCTAGCTCCTCATCCCCTTCAGTATGCACAATGGGAATGGGTTCCTTAGATTCAGTTTTGGCAGCGCTTTTTGCAGCTGCTTCAGCTCGATCTGCAGAGACAAGTTCGGAGAACCTCTTCTTGCATTCGACACTGTGAATCTTGGAATGACCGGTGCATGCACGGCAACCTGGCGTTTCCTTGAACTTGATGATCCTCTCAACAGTTATGTACACGGATTTTGGTTTGACAGCGGATGGAGTCGGTGGGGCACCAAAGGGCGCCTCTCGCAGGGGCATAGGTGGGGGATCAGACCCTTCTGTCTTGCCACCATGCAATGCTCTATCTGCTGCTGCTGCAATCGGAAAGCTTGGGGTTCCGTCCTCAACGAACAATTCCGGTTCAGGAACATCGTGAACGGAAATGGAACCATCTTTACGGAAGGCTTCATAGTCCATGACTTTGACCACATTACGGTACCGCAACCCCGGATCGACCCTCCAACCCAAAAAGAGCGCTGGCGCCATGTTCGGATCGAGAGTGCGCTTGCCAGGAGTCTTGGTTCTGTACCAAACTAATTGCCCGAAACAGCATCTCTTCCCTTGGAACTTTTCTTTGGTGAGGGCTTCCCATTGGGTTTTCCCTGGGCTGAATGGTGCAGGCCTGTCGAACGACATGGAGAGACATGCAAATGGGTAACTAAACGTATGCAACGAATAAGGCAACCCTGATTGCATGTGGATGCTGCGGCAGCATTCCTTCTCTTCGCGAATGTCGCGCTCCAGAACGGTGTTGTGTGGCCACCTGTTCGGTAAGCTTGTCTCGGGGACGAGACCGACTTCGTGGGCCGCTCCTTCGAGCTCTCCTGCTGCATCCATTTTTACTAGACATGTTGGCGGCGAATCAGTGGCCCGAAGGCCCATGAACTGACGGAAGTTTTTGACATGCGCTTGCGTGTCCCGCCTACTCACAGGGTAGGCAAGTCGAACGCCTGAGAAAACATCACGTACTACATGGTGAGATTTGATTCCACCGAAACCTACTCCGAGGTGTTCATCGCCCATGGCAAGAATCACGGAATCGGTAGCCAACTGTTGAAATGGTGCGGTTGGGACATCGACTTTGTCGTCTGATCTAGCATCCTTTTTGTGCGCTACCCTTGCGGAAGTGGTCTTTGAGATTGAACACACCTTGCAAAACGGGTTCTTCGGGAAATGGGACCTCATGTGCTCAGGAGATTTGCTTGCTCCTTCAACGCAGTATCATGTGTCGGGTCACCATCTCCGAAGGCGATCAATGGAAGTTCGTCCTCGGGAGGAGGGGCTTCCTCGGCCGCTAGCATGTTCACAGGAACCTGATCTATCTCACCCTCATCTGACGCTTGGCACGAGTCATCGCACAGAGAAACGACATCGTCTTCGGCCGCGCTCATAGCAGCGGCTTCAATCGGCCAGAGGTGAGTTGACGACTCTGCCAACTTGGGTTTTACCACCTCATCATATTGGGGAACGTATTCCACTACCCTAGATGCATTAATGCGCGCATTGCGGGGCACGTTAATCTTACATCTACTGATGTCCTTTGGGGGCACAAGGTATGGAACGTTTTCACGTGGATCCCAAATGAAAAGGTGTCCTTGATCCATTACGGTCTTACCGATGGATTGCGCTGGTGGGCAATCACGGAGGACGTACACCTGCTCTTCAGCAGGTATCACTCGGCTGTCCTCGAACCCTAATGAAGTAGTGCCTTGTTGGGCACCACCCCCAGTCGCAAAACCTACGGGTGTGCTGCTCTCGCGCACGCACTTGATCATGTTGCTATTCAAAGCTTGACGTCCGATCAAGTGTCTCCCTGCGGCAGTATCCCAAAGCCAACTAATGCGATTGTCATCGGAGGCGACGCTTGCCATTGCCGGAATGAGCTGTGCAACAGCTGCACTCGCCTTTGGCGGCGGCGGGGACAACAAACTTTTGGGCTTGGGACCAGTGTACTTGTTGGAATCACTGTGGAGAAATGCGCACTGCTTGGCCTTGCACGAATTATAGGCATAAAACATGCACGGCATCTTGGCTTTCTCCGCCGCGGTCATGGTGGCTGTCTTACTGATGGCCTTAGACCTAGGAGTAAGGTTATCGTTCGAACCGCCCTTACCTTTACCCTTTGGGGCTGGAGCTGCATTAGCTTTAGGAGGAGGCGGCTTTGGAGCTTTAACCTTCGGCGCGGGGGCTGCCGGAGTCTGCTGGTCAGCAGATTTATCCTTCTTGTTCTTCTTACTTTTCTTGGGCTTGTCTTCGCTGCTTGCTGCGGGCATGGCATTAGAATTATTCCCCTGGGACATAACGGCTGGCTTGATTTGAAGACTTTTGTCAAACTCATCCCTGTTCCGTTTGTCCTGATGGAGCTCCAAGGCTAGATCAACCTTGGACCACAACCATTCCGGCTTCCTACGGTGGCTACCGAAAGGGGCTTCCCGTGCCTTTTCTACCTTAGGCTTCAGCGCAGTGCACTTTTCCAGCTCATCCAACAGGTGATCAAACAAGGTTGTTTCCCTGGGTTGTTCTGCCACGGGAATTGCGGTCAGCACGTAAACGTACTTCTCCCGAAAGGCATCCAGGTCAGCAAGGGACGGGCCTGCAAGAGACAACTTTAACAAGTTGCGACCTCCTAAGGTTCCGAGCCTACCTCGTTCTAACTGAAAGTGCTTGAAGATAGCACGCAACATGATTCTCCCTACGGGCATCCCACCTGACGAGATTCTCTCTTGTTCAACCATATTCTGAAACAAGAGCCCGAACTTACCTTTGCGGCAGGTCTTAAGGAGCTTTGCGGCTATTTCACGATCTAACCGTGGGAAACGCTTGTCCGCGATGAGTTCTTGCTCGGTGGAGGACATGCATGCTTGGGCCCACTGGTAAACTTCATCTCCGGGGGTCTTCTGGAGTCGACCGATGGCCATCAAAACTTGGTTGACGAAACCTCTAGCCTGTCCAGCGTTCTCCGGAGGGGATGGCAACACGAGATCCTTGAGGTCCTTGACGCGAACAACGGATTCCTCATGCGTGGCGTGATCGTTGGCGGTCATGCCTGCACTAGGATCGGCAGCTTGAGACGGGTCTGCATCGGGGAACTGGCCAGGGCCTCCCCCACCTCCCCCACCACCATTCATGGTGAGGTATGGGCAATCCGTGTCTTCATGGCTGCCGCCGCAAACTCGACATTGTGGGGTATCATCATCTCCATCAGATTCTGATGATGTGTCGGAGCTTGCTGCCGATGGCGCTTGTGGGGATGACGAGTATAACCCTCCCAACATTGTGATTGGTACTGGTGGAACATGAGTGCCATTGCCAGCTTTCGGCGGAGGCGGCGCCCCAGAAAGGGGGATGGGAGGCACTGGAGGTGGTGCGGCCGGAGGCGGAGGTGGCGGAGCCACTTGATTAGCAACCAATTGGGAAAGCTGCTGAACCATTTCCGCTAAAGCCGTCACTTGCACTCTCACATCGGCTTGATCCCTTGGACCGTCTCTACTCAACCCGCTAGTCCTCGACGCGCCGGGGGCTGCGTCTCCAACAGAGGACGCTGCTCCTAGCACTGTCGAATGGCCTACGAGAAGTTGACTTGTATCAATTCCACCCGGGTCCCTTGAATCAGCTGGGGCATCGTGACCAAGTCCTGAACTTTGAACAGAACCACACGGAGGGTCGGGGTTAATACTTGGAAAAGCATTCCCTTGCGACGATGCGGCAACACCGGAGGCATCTTGTGAATGTGAAACCTGAGGTGCTCCAACCGGCTGATGGGTTCCTGGAGGAACTGTGCCTTGACTTGAGGCTTTAGCCGCGCTTGTTTCCGTAGCTGTTTCGGCTATTGATGCGGCTTTTGGCGGGGACTCTTGCATCGGAACAGGGGTCGCACGAGCTTGTTGGGTGAGCTGCGCAACAACACGTTCGAGATCACCAAGTCGTTGATGCATCACAGAATTTTCCTGAGACAATCCACGAATGGTATGCTCTTGACTGGCAATGGTTTGCTCCCTTTGTAGGATTGCCTGTTGAGCCTCTTGAACAATGCGTTGAACCTCTTGCTGAGCGTCCTGTTGAGTGGCATTAACAACCTGTCGTGCGTTCTCGACATGGCCTAAGGCTTCCTGTCGTGTCTGCTCAATGAGTTGCCTAGCCTGAGCCTCACTTTGTTGTGCTGTTTGAACAGCCTGCTGTGCTTGCGAAGCTAGCTGAGCGGCCTGAACCCTAACGTCTGAAACTTCTCTTACAGCCCTTTCCCTGATCCATCCGGCCTCTTGTCTCGCCTGATCGGCGGCCTGCTGTTGATGCAAGGCGTGATTGGCTGCCTGGGCAGCGAGGTCGGATGCTCGATGAGCTTGCTGCACCGCAGCTCCAGCTATAAATGCCGCAGCGGGTACGTTAGTCATCGGGTCAGGTAATTGCGATCCCTGTGAAGGAAACTGAATGGCTGGGGAAGCTTCGGATGATGTCGGTTCTGACACGATCGGACCACTCGGGGGTGATGATGGTCGTGTTTGGGCTGCTCTTTGAGGTGTGGATGTGCGAACTGTGGACATAACTGCAGGAACCATGGCTAGGTCAGGGTCATCCGGTTCGGAATCCCTATTTGGGGTTGACCTTGAACGGGGTTCTGATGGCGGTGACAAACCCGTTGAAGCCATGACACAGCAATGCAACTTTTGCACTCACACGAAGCTAGCTCCACGCGCTTTGAGCAGCGTGTCAAAAGGTGCTACGAGGAGATATCCCTGGATTGGCAGCTGATTGCGACACGCTCAAGTGAGCCACTCAAGAAAATACGTTGCGAAACGCTCAAGTGAGCCACTCAAGAAAATGCGCCCTGCTGCTTTGCACCTGATGAATTCTGTATTTGTAATTGTACTTGTAGATTGATTGATCCGCACTGCCGCACTATGGTGCTTTATCGAGGGATGTTGCCAAGCTGTATTGAGAATTTGTCTGCAAATCGAAGGCTTGTAATTGCAAAAGCTGTACCGCGCAAAGCGACGGTTTTAACGGCTTGCAGCAATGGCTATCGAAGTACCCGGCTGGCGGGCAGCTGGGATGCAGATCGGTGGATCTCCTCGAGGTACTGCGATGGATGCAGGCCCCTTGCCGCCGGAATGGATTGTCGGTTCCGGGACTCGATGAACTCACCAAGGTTCTCAAGCGCGTTGGCAAATCCGCTCGGACCGAAGTGCGGAAAGTTGCGGAACGCCGCGATGCCTGTCTTTTGAGCTTCACGGACAATCGATGCTGTATCGTCAATAAGGGCGTGTACGCCCAGCCCTTGCAGGGCGTCTGCTTTGCCTCCCCTTCCCAACCGTTCGTGAACGATTTTTATCGTAGAAAAAGTGAGTCCAGATGTTGTCCGCGCGTGCTCCAGGGCGACCTGAAATTCGCGGCGGCGATACTCGCTTGCAGCCCTGCCTACGAAGGATAGCACTATAAAATTTATAGGTGCGTAGTCCGCTGCAAACTGAACGAGATGTCGGATCACTTCCGGGTTGAGGTGGGGTCCCTGCTGCCCAACGTCAAGAACTCCGTGCCAGTCAAGAGCAACAACAAGCTCCTTGGGCGGCACCGGCCTTCCAGGCGGAGGTGGCGGCGGCGGGGGCGCAGGCGGTGCCCTCCTTGGTGGCGAGCGGAATCGCGTGCCAGCTTCGGGAGTTGCAGCGCTAGCAGCAGCTGCTTGAACGACCTGCGGAGGTGGCGGCTTGACGATGTACCCGAATTGTGGCGGGTTTGAGCTCGATTTGCTTCTGGGTTCGGCCTTGTTCAAGCCTCGCGGAGGTGCCTTGTACCCGAATGCACTCTGAGTCCGAACCGGAGATCTGGCCCTTGGCGGTGACTTCCTCGGGATGTCTGCCTTTGCAGGCGCTGGAGAAACTGCCTTGGGGACCTCCTTGGGCAACGGTGGCTTGCTGCCGAAGATGACCTTGGGAGCGGCCTTTGGGGGCGGCGGTTGAACTGCCCCGATTCTTCGGCTGTGAAGCGCGATGGGCTCGGAGTGAGTCGGCGCCTCGTAAACGCGCCGAGGCACGTATGCTGACCTGCCCGTCCTGATGGACTCCAAGTTTTGCGGTGGGTCCTCGTCCGAGCTGTAGGCGTCGAGGCGGAAGGTTTCCGCAGGCGCCGGGCGGCGGTCAGGAGACCGTGAGCGTGAGCTCGTGGAGGACCTCCTTGGCGGGTCCCTCCACGTCTCGTCAGCGAGGAGGTAAGGATCGGCTTGGCGAAGCTGCCCAGACGTCCGTTGCGCTCGCCGACGAGGAGCCGCTTCACGTGGTTGTGATGCCTCCCGCACCAATACCCAGGTACCGTGTTCGTCAAACCTCGTCACAGGGTAAATGCTATTCTGTGGAGCCAAAACAATGGGCCGAGTGGCTAGGGAAGTTCTGGATGGCCTTCCCTCCCGCGCAAGCGCGGGTTCAACACTATGGGCCCGTGGTTCCACAGGGGCAGCAGCAGTTGGTCCTCGTCTCGGTGATGTTGATGGAGACCTCGACCTTCTTGGCGATGGGGACCTCGATCTTTGTGTTGATCGCTCCCTGCTGCTCTCCCGCCGCGTTTCCGCAGCTTTAGCGTATACCCCGCGAAGAGTTGACTTTGCGGCTTGTCTTTCCTCTGCAGATGGCCGAATGCGAGGCAAAGGAGTGCGCGAATCTTGCAACCAGGAGGAAGCTGATGGAGGCGTCGGAGGACGAAGCCAGTCCGCTGCACTGCTCGATGCTCCCGCCGCGCCTGAGGCTGCGGCTTGATCCTGAGATGGCACGCCCTGCGGCAAGACCACTCCTGCGGTTTCAACCAATGCGAGACGCTGCTGATAAGCGTTGTCCGCGGCCTGGATCACGTCGAAGGCTTCTTGGTCAAAATTCCACAGGTGCCAACTATCCAGTGACTCACGCCAGGAGAAGAGCGCCTCGACCTGTTGCTTCGAGGCGTCCGCAAATCTGACCCACCGGAATCGTCTGTTCTGCCGCTTGTACTCGTCGACGACGATCTGTTGCAGAGTGTTGTACAATCGGGCACGCGGCCCTTTCCCACCGCGTGTGCCGCGGTGAGGGCCGACTTCCATGTGCGACCAACAGGTCGCAGTCACGGAAGGGTTCGTTTACCCGAAAAGCGTTACGGCTGATAACCACTCAAAGGAGAGGGAAACACAGTTTTGTCAACAACGGGGGAACCCGGGACCTTAAAAGGAACGAACCCCTCCGTGACTGCGACCTCTCCCTTAACCTTGGGGCTAGCGCGGTGCAACGCGCTGTTTTCAGCACTTGAGCCAAAGCAGTGATTGGATCATGCTTTGGCAACCACTTGAATGTACAACATGCAACTGACTACATGAGAACCTACCTCATGTACCTCTGGGCCATAAATGTCATCGTGATAATTGACTTTAGTGGGAGGTATTTTCGGCCCAATCTTAGGAGGTGAGTTCCTTATTTGATCAAGAGAAGGAGATTGCTAAAACGGGGCTCATTTGTTTGGGGCCAGAACTCCAGGTCGAAGGGAGCACACACGGTCGCTGGGACAGCCCCCCAACGAATCACTATAGGGGTCATTCATCGGCGGTCAACGTGATGCTTTGAGTGACCCAAATGTCCCGCTCTACGGGTGGATATCCCACAAAGATCCGCCGGTGGACGGCTACCTGGTAAGTATGACCATGATCTCTGTAGGTTTCAGTGGGCGAGGCCAGTCGCCAAATGACCGGCAAAATCTGGAGTTGGAAGACATCCCAAAAGCATGTATAATAGGGAACCAAAAGCAGCCTCCCTTCAAAAACCAAAAGGAACACGGCTGGTTACCTGCACGAGTTCCAACACTGTGTCCACCTGAAGATTGGCCCCAAAATCCTGTTTGTTGGTCTAGTGGAAAGAGTATAATTGTTAAAAGTGCATTATGTGTTGTTTGACAATTCCCCTTTACACGTTAAGCCCCCTTTCTCCGAGAACAGCACACACTGCGGGAGGGGGGGGGGCAGAGAATGTTGTGCAAACAATTTTGCTTTTTTTCACGTGGTTGGCCAAATTTTTATCATTGTGTTGTGATATATTTACGATGTTTTACTACTTTTGTTAAGACTTCGCGGGACTCACCAATCTCCTCTTCCGAGACTTCCCACCCAAAAAAAACATATGGTATACCAAAAGCAAACAAGTGAAACACAAAACGTAAACTCGGCCCCCGGCTGTCAAAAAAGAAAACACATAAATGACAGTCAAACCAACATCGTATAGAAATCGGAACAGGGCTTCCCTTGACTTGGCCTACACAAACCTAAAATCATGTCAGACGGATCCGACTGGGAGAAAAAGCACCCCTTTGGATGCAGGCGGGACCCCAACTGCAGCCGGTTTCCGAGTTTCCGAAATGGATGGTTTCGTTTAGGTCCCCCAAAAAGAAGCAACCTCCTAACGGTACCCTTAAACATCCCAAGCACACCGACAGGGGAGGGTAAGAAAACATGGCCTTGACAATGTGGTCCCACTTTAAGGTCCCCCTATTTTGACGCATACCGATGGGAATCACTTCTGATCTACTTTCACCCAACTGCAACTGCGATCCGCCGTGAAATCCGATCAGAAATCGACCCAAAACGCCTGGTCCTCCTCTCGAAGCGAATCGCCACTGCCTCCCGCTCCTGCGCCGGAAGAAAACACGGGCAGACACCCGTGCACAAATAACGTCCAATGAAATCAAATGCTCAATGTATCGACCCCTGTATACATATATGTACGTATACATGCATGTGATTAATGAATGCATTATGTATGTATGTATGTATGTATGTATGTATGTATGTATGTATGGATGGATGGATGGATGGATGGATGGATGGATGGATGTATGGATGTATGGACGTATGGATGTATGGATGTATGTATGGATGTATGTCAGTATGTCAGTATGTCAGTATGTATGTATGTATGTATGTATGTATGTATGTATGTATGTATGTATGTATGTATGTATGTATGTATGTATGTATGTATGTATGTATGTCAGTATGTCAGTATGTCAGTATGTATGTATGGATGTATGTATGTATGTATGTAGGTAGGTAGGTAGGTATGTATGTATGTATGTATGTATGTCAGTATGTCAGTATGTCAGTATGTCAGTATGTCAGTATGTATGTATGTATGTATGTATGTATGTATGTAGGTAGGTAGGTAGGTAGGTATGTATGTATGTATGTGTGTGTGTCTGTATGTATGTATGTATGTACGTACGTACGTACATATGTATGTATGTATGTATGTATGTATGTATGTATGTATGTATGTATGTATGTATGTATGTATGTATGTATGTATGTATGTATGTATGTATGTATTGATTCATTGTCATAATTCCTCATAGACAAATGAACCAGGGTTCCCTATGTCTGCTGCCGCCAAGGGGATAACATGAATCCTTCACCTCAGAAATCTCCAGGTTTTCTCTCCGCTTCCTTTATTTCGCCCCCGAGAGTCCTTGGATTGGCACGTTTCACGTTGAAATGCTCCGCCCAGGAAGCCAGTCTTCCAATGGGCTTCCCGATTCCTGGGGTTCAAGGGGGTAAGGACTGCTCGGACCTCATGTTGACCCAATGGTTTCACCACCCCCCTTGAGTTTCTGTTGTCTATTTTAGTAGGGGAACCCTCCCCCAAAACAGAAACGGTAAAAGGGCACTACTGGAGGACCTAGTCTCGTCTTCTTCATGGCACTCACCCCAATCGGACGTTCGCCCTTGCGCTGAAAGTCCTTGTCGGCCAGCTGCTGGGCAGGATCCCAGTTCGTGACCGGCCGCGGCACGGTGGAGCAGATACCTCCCCGGTCGCGCCGGGCTAGGGCCATCCCAGTCGAGGCAGAGGAAACCATCCATTTTGGGCCTAAGGAAAAAAGCAAGATGGTTGTCTATCACTGGAAGCACTGGGTAGTATTTCCTAGGTGGCTAAGGGTTTCACAATTTGATAGGTTCCTTACCCAAAGCCCGCACAAGGAATTGTTGGAGATCTGGGCCCTAAGCATTGTGGAACAAGGGCCTTCTGTGATACCGAAGTGGTTGATTCCCACTACTTCCCGAACCTTCCCTTGGCTCACATTTCAAGGCGCGCGCGTGTTTTGGAGAGTGGCCGTTTCACCCTGGCGGGTCCGGGACATCTTGCCACGCCAATTCTTGAACCCAAAGCTTGGGTGTTTCCTCGAGGCTTTAGGATCCCGACCCCACCGGAACTGGATCAGCTGAGACGCCGTAGCGGTTCGTTGATCCATTAAGCGTTAACTTTGAATGGGATATGTCAAAAACATCCTCCAAACAGTCAAAAAGTCAAAAAAGTCGAAGGCTAGGGCGGGGAAGCAGTTGAATCGCCAGGAGTCACTGCAATGCCTGGTGCTTCCAGGGAAACATGGGCTTGTCTCCATGTAGGATTCGGAACCCGCAACATCGCCGTCGGATTCCTTGTTTTTTTCCCAGTGAAACAACCCAAAAAGGGGCACCTTCGGACCCCATGTAAATTTGCAGGGAACTAATCGAATCCTCTCCCATTCGGAAGGTCCGACTCCGGTGCTTAAAGAAGCAACTCGCAAATCACAAAGGACACCATCACCAGTTTGGGCCCCATTTAGTGGAACCGCACAAGGGACTATCTGGGATCGTTGTGTTGCATTCTAAGGTTCACCAAATACCTATGCACAGAGTCAACCATATTATGTTTGGGGGTCAAGCCGAGGTAAATATTTCAAGCGACCCCCTTCCCTAACACGCGAGGAGTCTGGTTTTGGGTATTGGTTTTGGTTTGTTAGGGAGTAGTTCCCTTGGACAGTAAAATTACTTGACACGTTTGCAAGAAAGCCTTCCACGAGGACGCATGCGAGCCATTGGGCCCGCAATCCTCTGAAAAACGGCTGTGGGTGAGTGTGTGTGCTTTTTTGGGACTACTTAGACGGTTCAGGACTTGGCTAAGTGGACAGTGATCCTGGGTATAACCCACTGAACACGGACTTGCAACCATGGTAAGTGGCTTCAATCCGCATTTGTAAGGTTGTTTTGGAATGACACCAAAAGGAACACCCAGCCATTTGTGGAGTCCAAATCTCTACTTTGACACATACCCATGTGGTCAATCTGTGGATGCACCCCTGCAGGACATCCCCGTCAACCCCGAGTGGGGCGCGACCAAAATCGAGGTGTCTCAAGCAACACAAAATACCAGCAATCCCAGGTCATATCCCCAACAGCAACCCCAGGAACCCTACCATCACGTACGGCGATCACGTCACTCTGACAGTTCGCTCTTGGGTCACCATCAGAGGATGACTTGTAGACGACAGCCTCTTGTTGCCTGAAGCTCGATGGCTACAAACCCTGGCAACACTTCATATGTTTGTTACTTGGGCGGGGACCAACCATTTTCCCAAGCAGGAGGGCTCCAAACAAATGAGTTATTCTTGGATGATACACATGCTGGTCCGTTGGCGCAAACTATCGGAACCCTCGTGTTAGAACCCCTCGCATGGGTCCCCCATACCAAAGGCCAGCAGGAGCGCAGCGCACGCAAAGGCTACCCTTTGCGTCTTGTCATGAGGCTGACAGTGGAGGAAATGGATATGGGCAAACTCACAAGACGGCATGATTGTTATGGTTCATTCCCTAACCATTGCGTAAACTGCAAGTAAGGAATATGAAATATGTATGTAAATCACGACTACTTCAGCTACATGAATTTGTTCATACCTGCGTCACGCACACACACCAACACACAAACATAAACACAAATACACACCCACACACACACACAGACACACAGAGACACACAGAGACACACAGAGACGACACACAGAGACACACAGAGACACACAGGGACACACAGGGACGCACGGAGACACACGCAGACACACAGAAACACACGGAGACAGACAGAGACACACAGAGACACACAGACACACACAGACACACACAGAGACACAGAGACACACACACACACCGTCTCCACAAGCAAGGCTAAATATCCAACACATATAGCAGCCAAGTCAGGTAATGTCAACCTAAGCTTGATGATTGGGCCCGTATTAATAATTTTCACCCAATACTAAATTAAGAAGGGGCTAATTCAAACGTTAATTGCAAACATACAACACCGCCCCCCAAGTCGACCCTCCAAAGCACAACATTAATAAACCACCCAAAGAACTCACATTAATAAATCTCCCCGAAACGCGGGGGCAAGCCAAACAAGTGTTGTTGTTTAACAGGGACCAAACCAGTCTGACATGATTCAAAAGTAAGCAGGTAGCGTGCAGAAGTTGATGGCACAGAGACACATGCAACAAGTGCGCAGCTCACCAGGCAAGGCAATTATGGAACTGGAACCTTCAGAGCCTCCCCAGCAGACCTCAGGTCTCCAAAAACATACATGCCCGGGGAAGTGTGGCTGAAAAATGAAATCTCTGTACAAAAGTGATGCCCCAACAGTCCAGCGTGAGGTACCCCACACAAGCTCCCCAAACCCGCATTAGTAAAAAGGGTTCACATTAATAAACACGCCAAAGCGACCCCTAGGAAGAACTAAGTATTGGTTAAGAGGGGGGACTACTGCAAGTACTACTACAAGTGCTACAGCCACTACTACAAGTAGTACAAGTACTAGAAGCAGTACTACTACAGCCACTACTACAAGTACCACAAGTACTACTACAGCCACTACCACAAGTACTAGAAGCAGTACTACAAGGACTACTACAAGTACTACAGCTACTACTACAAGTACTACAAGTACTAGAAGCAATACTACAGGTACAATTGTTGTTTATTACCGTACTTTGGCCGGGAAAAAAGAAAAGAAAAGAAAAAACAAACAGTTGAGGGGGGGACCCCGCTTACTGTATGAAGTCGACATTTAAAAAATCCTCCAAGTAAAGGATCTGGGCCTTCGCTCTGATTACAAGTTGGTTGGCAAATTGTCCCGGGATTTGTAGGGTTTCATCCATCCTAGATGGTGCGAGGCAAATTTTGCCCATCCACCTTACGTACCCCCTTGTCTTCTGGTTTCTTTCCCCCCGGAACCCTGAGCTTGCAACAGGTCTATATTTAACCGCTTGTAGGGTGCAGTTGGTCAAGCCGATTTGTTTTGACATGGTCTAAGGGGCTTCGGGCACACCTGCGGCCAGCCAAGTCTTGGCCCCGCACTGCAGCTCCTTCGCCCTGTCCATCTCGCTCTGCTCCGGGGGGGACGGCGCGAAGTCGTCCAGGGACGGGGGCGCGGGCGCCGCCGGGGGCGCCGGGGTGGGGAAATGGATGTAGTGGTTGACTTCGTGCCTCGGGCCATTGGCAAGCCACGCCCACAATCGGCACGCCCCAGTCGAGTGAATTGGACATGGAGCTTGGTGCAAGTCACCAGTCGACTCAGTTCGTTGATGCCTGGTGAAAAGGCTTAGCTTTAGTGGCATATGTCATAAAGATCCCTGAACTCCAAAAGCAACAAACACGCAACGGTTTGTTCAATCAGATCCTCTTTGAGACGGGCGAAATCGGAAACCAAAGGAACACGACTATTTTGCCCCGACCTAACAGGGATCTACACCTTAGTTGCGGGGGTTGCCAACATGGTGCTCCAGTCGCGGTCTGCATAGGGGTCATGATCCAGTGGGGGGGTGGCATCACGTGCCCCATGCTGGATGTACCCTTGAATGCTTCCATGTTGTTTAAGCCATGTATACAAAAGCCATGTATAGTCAGGCACTCACTCCCATGTCACTCCATTGAAGGATCAATCCCAAGAATCTGATTACGCGGAGTCTCCATGACATGGGGCCATGACCCCGTAATGACCCCATGTTTCAAGGGTCATAGAGACTCTAGGTAGCTCAAAACAGGCCTCGTTAAGGTTAGCCTGCCAATGGTCCTGAGACCTCCAATAGGGAATAAGCCCAGCCAGCATCCCCAACAGCCATCGGAACCCTTCCGAAACCCAAAAACGCCCAGAGGCACCCCGAACCACTCCTTGTCGCCTATCTGGGCCTGTCGACACCAAAGGAAACACGCGTAGTTTCCTCATATTCGATTCACTCCTTCTTTCGGGCTTACCTTAAGGGGCATGCTCCAGTCTGGTGAAGGCTTTGAGTTTCAAAAGCAATCCGCGGGACGGTCGTCTTTCTCAATCGAGGGTCAAAGAAATGCCCATGACGAACTCTTTGGTGATTTGATTGGCTTGGAGGTTTACTTGCCCTTAGTCCAAACTGCCAAGCAAGGAGAATCGAAACACGAGCATGTGACACAGTGCAAGAAATCGCCTCCGGCGCTCTTCCCTTCGCATCGCTCAAGGAGAGCCATTCTCAAAGCTGCGGCAGCATCACTCGGCGCCCGGCACCACGTTTGTGACAGGAGTCTGGCGAGTCGCTGAAGCCGCGGGAAGCCCAGAAGCCGGGCAGAAACCACGTGTAAGGCTCACACATTCCTATGTAAGTCATTCACCTGGTGAAAGGAATGTGAAACATCACATCCAACCAAGCAACTGGGTGAGCCTGGCTTACCTTGAGGTGGGCTTGCTATGACTAGTGCAGTCTTCTGGTTGACTCGGTGGGCTCCCTGCGGGGAAACAGCCTTCACAACTGCGAATTCGTCACTTAAGTGGGTTGCTAGCAAAAGGTCGATCAACTTTTGTAAGTTGACGGCAAAGCCATTTGTGCTTCCAAAAGGCAAAGGCAAAAGGTCACGAAGACCAGCTATGTTAAAGGGGTGTCACGGTATCCGAGAGTCCCACAGCCCTGATTTCTGACCTCTCCCTTAACGGCAACCCCTCTATCAGAAGGGTTTCTACACTTAGGGCGTCAGTTTGTCTTTTCAAGCGTGGCCGATACCGGATGCATCGATCCTTCGAGCGGAAAGCAAACCCGGCCTGCGGAAGCCACGGGATGTTGAAGACTTGCATACCTCGGGGTTGGCAGGGCGTTCGCGCGAAATCGCAACACGTCGAAGGAGAACATGCTTTGTTCAGACTTCAGACCCCAAAACCTGCTTTTGCTGGCCCGTAAGCCAAGAGGTCCCCAACAAGTTGGCTGCTGGCCACGTGCCAATCTAGAAGCGTTTGTAGAGGCTTAAGACAAGACCACCTTACCGCGGAAAGCCACTGCCGTGATGAATCTTCATATCCAACGGGGTGTTGACAGGACCAGCGGAAAGCCGGGTGTTTACAGCCAGGGGCAAGCAGTCATTTGAGCCGTATCTACACAAAAACACGCACTGTAACTTTCATCTACCCGGGTGTTAATTGTGGCGGCTCACTTGTTCAACGGGCAATGGACAATTGGAGAAAACGGTTTGCGGGGGCAAAGTTGGGTCGGCTGCCCCTGCTCTCCCGAACTTGGGTATTGTCAGTTGCTCACATGGCGTGTCTGAAAGGGGTACTTCCTTGGTCGCTGAAAGAAGGCAGCCAGCATGAAGTCAACCAGGGCAAGGAGTGGCGGACTTTGAGACGCCGATGAAACATCTCGACCTGGAAACGCCTCCCTCTCCGTGTAATACCTCTGCCTGGCCCATTCATTCCATGCCAGGGTCAGCGGGTACTGTCGACCCTGATTTACAACCCTCAACCTATGTTTCTTTCCGGGCAGTCCTTTTTTGGGGGATTCTACTCTAGCAAGACAGGGACACCTGGTTCACAAACGGTTTCTGAATCAAGGAGCAATACGGAAAACGGGACACAAGGGCGGGGGGGAAATGAACCAGGAAAGGGACCGCCCCTCTTAGTTGGACTCTCTGCACGATCCATTCCCGATTGCTCAGTCATCTTTGCATCTTCTTGCCTCTTTGGCTGAAAAACTCTGGCCAAATTACACCATCTCTTAACCCTCTGTCCCACCCCCCGCCTCATCGTATCTCGTCCCACATCATCCTATCTTGTCCCACCTCATCCCACCTCATCCCACCTCATCCCACCTCATCCCACCTCATCCCACCTCATCCCACCTCATCCCACCTCATCCCACCTCATCCTACCATCCCCCCTCATCCCACCTCATCCCACCTCACCCTGTCTCATCCCACCTCACCCACCTCATCCCACCTCATCCCACCTCACCCTGTCTCATCCCACCTCATCCCACCTCATCCCACCTCACCCACCTCATCCCACCTCATCCTATCTCATCCCACCTCATCCCACCTCACCCTGTCTCATCCCACCTCATCCCACCTCATCCCGCCTCATCCTATCTCATCCCACCTCATCCCACCTCACCCGCCTCATCCCACCTCATCCTATCTCATCCCACCTCATCCCACCTCACCCTGTCTCATCCCACTTCATCCCACCTCATCCCACCTCATCCCACCTCACCCTGTCTCATCCCACCTCATCCCACCTCATCCCACCTCATCCTATCTCATCCCACCTCATCCCACCTCACCCTGTCTCATCCCACTTCATCCCACCTCACCCACCTCATCCCACCTCATCCTATCTCATCCCACCTCATCCTATCTCATCCCACCTCATCCCACCTCACCCTGTCTCATCCCACTTCATCCCACCTCACCCACCTCATCCCACCTCATCCTATCTCATCCCGCCTCATCCTATCTCATCCCACCTCATCCCACCTCACCCTGTCTCATCCCACCTCATCCTATCTCATCCCACCTCATCCCACCTCACCCTGTCTCATCCCACCTCATCCTATCTCATCCCACCTCATCCCACCTCACCCTGTCTCATCCCACCTCATCCTCACCCTACATCCCTGCGACGAACCCCGGATCGAGCCACGTCTGGGCTCCACAAAGTTGGTGAAGCCTTGCGGCAGCTGGGCGGAACACGCCTCAGAGGCCCATCCCGGAGTCTGTTTGTCGATCGGAGTGCCCGTGCCTCGTCCCTGTTAGAAGTGAACGACCCGAAGATGACTCAGAAGGACTCACAAAAATGCAGCTTTACCGCTCCAATTCTTCCAGAACAGTGTAAATACCAGGCTAAATGGCTTCGGTGTCCCTTTTTGGTTCCCCTTTGCCACCAAAAGAGGGGTACCCTCCAAAAATAATAATCAAGTATCGATTGCAAGGGGTGAAACAACCCCCCCCCGTTAGCAATTATTCAGCCCTTGTATTGCTGACGGAGGGGAGTGCCACATTGAAGCCCTCCTTGCTTTGGAGGAAAACGACGTGAATCTGCCAGGAGTGATCCAGGGTGTACGTTGCTACCGTACTCAGATGCCCAGTGGCCATGGGAAAAAAGGGCACCCTTTGCTTGTTGGTCGAGTTTAAAGGGTGACCCTTGCAAAAGAAAGGAAAAAGGGGCGCCACTGGGCGTAGATGGATAGCATCCACGCCGCTCGTCACAACCCCGATTTGAAACTGTGGTTGGTAGCTTGGCACCCGGCGTGAGTCTTGACAACATCCACTGTGAGCAACAGTTGTTTTGTTCTTTCAGAAAGCCAACCCCCCCGCCAAAAGGGGAACAAAGCACCAAGCCAAAACCACAAAATGACAAGAATTGTGACCAAGGTGTCCCCGGGCCCTGAGTACCCATATTGCCACTGGCACAACCGGAACGCTTGCCCAAGGGGAAACAAGAGTTGACCCACTGAACATATGACCAAATCTGGGCTAGAAAGTTAAAATCTGCATCTAACCCTGCGGCATTGGTCGCACGTTTGTAACGGCCACTGGCAAAAGCAAGCCAATCATTTGTGGCTCCGATTTTGCAATTTACCCCGCGGTTTGCAGCCAATATAATTTCATGCGAAGGTGTTGCTCTCATTTCCGGGCCAAAACTATACCGTTACTGAGCGTAGATAAATGAACGCCTCCATGGCCATGTCGCATGTCCCTCCCAAATGGACCATTGAAAAAGCAAGAATTTGGACCAAAACTCGCGTGGATGCCAGTTCAAAAGCCGACTGCTTCAAGCGAGGCCTAGCAAATGAGTCTTCAGAAGCCAGGCAAATCCTGAAACTGGCCGCCATTTCTTGCTCACAGTTCAACCCTAAAACTAGGATCTGAATGTCTTCCACACCATCATTTTAGTGAAGGGCAACACTAGAACAACCGATGACTCGGGACGATGTAAATTTATCAAACTCACACTAGCTCAAAATGTCAAGCGTAAGTCCTCAAAGTGACCACTAGCAATTGACTGCCGACTGGAAGTTTGGGCAAATGCCAATCTTCTATTCGCCGATGCATCGCCCTTTTTTAGCGATCAAAGTGCGCGACGCCTGTACATCTGGTGCTGAACAAGTTCAACAGAGCCTACCCGAATGCAGGCGACTGGTCTGCCGATCAAAATTTGTGAGGCCAGGCTGCGGCCTCTTTTGCGCATTCAAAAGCCAGCAAGACATGCACTGACCAGCAAGAGTCTCTGGTTCCAAGTTTTTGACTATACCTCAAAATAGTCGAACATCAGCCAGGGTTTGATTTGGGGTACGTGAGAAATGGGGGAAACCTTTGGAACTGGATTAGAGTGACCATGGGAACACTCTGGTGTAACCCGTCAGCCTAGCTTGCGACTTGGCTCACGGCTTTCCAAACGTACGACGCACAAAGTCCGCTTTGAGCTTGGCCAACAGCGCCACGGCCTGGTGGGGGTCCTCGGCCACCGGCGACAGCCCGGGCTGTAAACGCACAGAATCATGGGACCAGAAGCCAGTTGCCATCAGTGACAAGTTCGAGAGAAAATCGGAGCCACGTACGGACGTTTTTCCGGGTGAAGACAAGGGATAAGGACAAGTATCTGTGTTTTTCGGTAATAGATGGCCCTCGCAGGAAATCTCGTGCTTTGCAGCAGCCCCCTGACACAGAACAGAAACAAACAAACGACCAACGGGTTGCCTTGTAGAGAGGTTTGAAAACGGAACTCAAAGGGAAACCGCCGTTTTCCCTCTCTTTTCCTTTTTTCCCCAAACAGCGAAGCATTGGGGTTCTAACTTGAGGTTTAGAGAATGGGAAAGTGTGACGCCGGTTCCGGGATCCTTTTTTCCGCTTGTCTTCCTGTCTCCCAGTCTCTCCAGTCAGATGCCAGATGCTGTGACACCGGCTCCGGGGTCGTGTCTCCCGCTTGCCTCCCTGCGTCTCCCAGTCAGATGCTGTGACGCCGGCTCGGGGGTCGTGTCTCCCGCTTGTCTCCCTGTGTCTCCCAGTCTCTCGCTTGTCTCCCTGTGTCTCCCAGTCAGATGCTGTGACGCCGGCTCGGGGGTCGTGTCTCCCGCTTGTCTCCCTGTGTCTCCCAGTCTCTCGCTTGTCTCCCTGTTTCTCCGCGTCAGATGCTGTGACGCCGGCTCGGGGTCGTGTCTCCCGCTCGTCTCCCTGTGTCTCCCAGTCTCTCGCTTGTCTCCCTGTGTCTCCCAGTCAAATGCTGCGACGCCGGCTCTGGGGTCGTGTGTCCCGCTTGTCTTCCTGTGTCTCCCAGTCTCTCGCTTGCCTCCCTGTGTCTCCCCGTCAGATGCTGTGACGCCGGCTCCAGGTCTCCCGCTTGTCTCCCTGTGTCTCCCATCTGCGGTCGGATGTCAGATGCTGCGACGCTGGCTCCCGCTTGTTCCCCTGTGACGCTGGCTCCGGGGTTGTGTCTCCCGCTTGTCTCCCTGTGTCTGGCATCTCCCGTGAGACACAGGGAGACAAGCCGGAGACACGACCCCGCAGGCGGCGCCACAGCATCTGGCATCCGACCGCAGAGCCAGTGTCGCAAGCGGGAGACACGACCCCGGAGCCAGCGTCACATCCGACCGCCTCGAAGCAGAGCAGGCGAGACGTTATCTGAGGCTAGCAGCAGCAACATGTCCGACTACGAGCTCCTGGCGCTCTTGTCCACGCAGTACTCATCGACCAGCATGGAAGCGGGATGCTGTCCGCGCTCAATTGTCAGGGTTGGAATCATTCAGCTCAGGCCAGCTGCATTCGGCTGAGAGTCCAGGGAATGCTGCGTCTCGGAGCAGGATCGGCTGCACCAGCATGTCGAGCAGGACCAGTCGCAGGGCATTGCTGCTCTGGGCATGCAGCAGGCCAGTTTCCTCGCAGGACGTGAATCGGATCGTCTCATCATCGGGAGGCCTGTGCCGAGCTACTGCAGCGACGATTTCGGCCTGCTGCGTTGCGTGTAGTGGCCCATCACCACGGAACAGCTGCAGCGTCGCAGATGGGAGACAAGCGGGAGACACGACCCCAGAGCCATCGTCACAAAAAACGGGAGATGCGAGACAGGAGACACAACCCCGCAGCCAGCGTCACAGGGAGACAAACAGGACACACAACGCCGGAGCCAGCGTCGCAGCGTCTGACATGAGACTGCGAGACATGCAAGCGGGAGACACGACCCCGGAGCCAGCGTCACAGCATCTGGCATATGACCGCAGAGACTGGCAGACACAGAAGCACCTCACAGCATCTCTCATCCAACCGCGGAGACTGGACACAGCAAGAAAAGCGGGAGACACCGCCCCGGAGAGATGCCAGATGCTGCGACGCTGGTTCCGGATTTGTGTTTCCTGCTTGTCTTTCTGCGTCTCCCAGTCTCTGCGGTCGGATGACACTGTCGTCTCCCGCTTGTCCCAGTCTCTGTCGCATGCCAGATGCTGTCTGGATGTTAGATTCTGCGACAGATGCTAGATGCTGCGACGCTGATGCTGTGACGCTCCGGGGTGGTGTCTCCCGCTTGTCGTTCTTTCTTTGTTCTCAGTCTCTGCGGTCGGATGCCAGACGCTGTGACGCCGGGTCCGGGGTCGTGTTTTTTTGCGGGGTCTTGTCTCCCGCTTGCTTGTCTCCCTGTGTCTCCCAGTCTCTGCGGTCAGATGCCAGATGCTGTGACGCTGGCTCCGGGGTCGTGTCTCTCGCTTCTCTCCCCGTGTCTCCCAGTCTCTGCGGTAAAGGATGGTCCCGGGCAAAGCCAAGTGAAGCTGCTTCTTTGCTTTGCGAGTTTTGGGGCTGACCTTGCTTGCTGCCAGCTTTTGTTTAATGCTTACAGCCCTCAACAGGGCCCCGGGCAAAATCAACTGAAGCTTTCTTCTTTGCGCGTTTTGGAGCTGACGTTGCTTGCTGCCAGCTGGCTGTTTGCCTGCTTACAGCCCTCTCTGGAAAAATGAAGGTCCCGGGCAAAACCAGCTGAACCTGTTTCTTCTTACCCAGTTTTGAGGCTGACCTTGCTTGGCATGCAGTAACCGGCGTTCGGCTCCCTTCGGCTCCCTTCGGCTCCCTTCGGCTCCCTTCGGCTCACGTGGCAGCAGCTCGCAAGCGCAATTGAGAAGCATGAAGCTAGAAACATAGATTCGACAAGTCAGCAGGCACCACTTGCAACAATGTTTCGCAACGGGGAAAGGGCGTGTCGCAGATTTTGCTGCTAGCCCGTGTGCAAAGGATGTGCCTCTCTCTTGGTCAAGCGCAGGTTTGTATCCTTGTGGAGCATCGTTGGAGCTAGAGGCAAGCAATGTCGAGCCTTGAATATGTCTATTTTCTCGATAAACAAACAAATCGTGACAATCGGCTGATTGCTTTGCTCAGGAAACTGAGCTGCTTTTTAGAAGGCCAAGTGCAGGTTTGCATCCTTGTGGCGCACCAGCAGGGCCCTGTCGAGCCTTTAATATGCCTATGTTTCTCGATAACAAAAACCAAAATATAGTGACATCCGGCTGGTAGCTTTTTGGAAGCCAGCGCCGCACTTCTTGGCCAAGTGCAGGTTTGCATCCTTGTGGCGCATCAGCAGAGCCCTGTCGAGCCTTAATTATGTAGACTGGTTTCGATAGACAAATACGGCTGATACTGAGCTGCTTTCAGAAAGAATTGTCCTGGAAAAGCTTGGGTGAGTCGGGTCCCCAGCCAAACCATTAGCTCGTAAGAGTTGTTTGCATCGTCCCTGCGCTTGTCGAGTTCTCCTCGGTTGATGCGTAGGAGCCTTTTCCTGGCAACCTACTTTTGCTGACCTTGACAACTTGGAAACAGTTCACACACCCGGCCAGCGGCGTGCATTGCAGTAAACACCAATCTGCAAACCATAAGCACCAACTCCAAGACGAACCCGGCCAGGCTGGTGGTGTCCACTGTGCAGCCAGCATTGGGTTTCCGAGATGGAGCAGGGCTGGAGCTGACGTTCAAAGCCAAGCTTGTTCCAGAATGGAGCGGCGTTGGGCGCATGGAGCAAAGCCATGCGTTGGCCATCTCGGGAGCATGCGGCGCGCTGGACACGACAGAGATGAACGCCCTGGATGACCAAGCACTGCGGATGTTCTGGAGCTGTGCCGGGTGACAGAGGTGCGCGCCAAACGGGCTGACGCTTGCCAATTGCGGCATGTGTTTGCGTTGCTAGTCGAGGATGTCCCGGCCGTAATGCCACAAGGCGCAGTCTGCAAGTTTATGCATGTGCTTGTGGCAAGACCTTTAGCCGAGCTTGAGAAGAAGACAGCAACCAGAAGTGGCACGTGCCCAGTCTCGGCCGCAAGCTGCTGAGACTGATGCGCAAGTTTCAGCAGAGTAGCGAGACGGCCACCAAATGCTGCGGTGATGGAAAGTGCATTGGGTGTCCGTACTACGACAGTTCCTTCAAAACTTCCTTTGATTAATGCCAGGTGTTAGGTTGATTCACCCCGAATCCCCGGGGCCTTCACTCTCGAACACGCAACAATATGTAGCTATCGCATGAATGGTGCAATCTGTACAAGAAAGGGCCTTGAGCCAGATGGTTGCATGGAGATCAACCACACCCCCCTTTCAAGGGTAGGGTCCCACGAGCCCCAAGCCCACACCCCGCTGCTACGGTCCCCACTCGGGCCCCTGAACTCGCACCCTTGCATCTCGACACTTAGGCGAACTCAACCTGCAACCAACCCAAACCCCAACCCTAAACCTTTCCTACACCCCTAACACTTAACCCTAACCCTAACCAACCCTAAATCAACAATCAACCGAAAACCAGCGGCATTGACATGGCGTTTTGCCCTCGAAGTCGATGAACAACATCGATGCTTTTACCCGGCGTCAAGGAGATGGATGGACCCGATGTGTCCTCTTCCCAAAAAAGGGTACTTCCTACAGGGACATACATGGACTGATTGTAACTATGTGTTGCTCACATAAGCTACTCAATTTCGCAGCTTACATGAAGGAGACAAGCCTTTTTTTGGGTTATACAGACCTGTCATGCTTTTTTGCTGTTTGGGGTCGAGGCTGGTGAAACTTTTTTTGGGGGGGGGGTTGCCATGACACACCAGGTCAACATCTGGCAATGCCAAGGATCGTGGTGCGCAGCGACACGGAGCGACGCCTCGTAGGTGACGGCGTCGCTGCGGTCACAGAGCTCCGCGACCAGGGCTAAGGCTAGGCGCGCCTTTCCAACAGCCGCCTTAGTCGGTGCGCGTCAAAGGCTCCGCAAAACAATAATACAAGGGTACCCTCAAACAACACACACCCATTTACGACAAAGTCACGGACATTTGAATTGGGCACGTTGGGATCACAAAAGGAGGTTCTAGAATCTCATTTTCCGCCCGTCTGCACTTAAATTGCACAAACCTGAATTCAGGACGCATATGCTGCCTAAAGAAACCCCTGCGTCACAAAGATCAGACAAGCGAGAAATTATAGCAACGCGCCCAGATTCATTCCCTGTCAGAAGCAATCCTTCACTCTTGCCGGCACGTCCCCTCCCCAAAGCTCTGCCAGGTTTTGCACTCCGGGGTCAACAGTACTGTGTACTCAGTTGAGCAGTTCTTCACTGACCGTGGGGAAAAAAAAAAGACCATGGACCCCGCAACTTGTTGGTTCGGTCCAGTTTTGGTTAATCCAGCCACCAAGAAACACCAACACTCACTTCCTGAGTGGATCGGCCGAAAAAAGTCCAAGCTTGTTCTCTACCACTAAAACGGTCCAAACCCAAAAAGTCCAAAAAGTCCAGGGGAACTCGGGGAGTGAGAGGTCCTATCACGTCCCCTTCACCCGAGCTCCCAGCAAGTGGGCGACCGAAGCGAGTCGCGCGTCGCGCGCACCGCGGGGCCCCGGCGCAGGCCATCAGCAGCGCGGAGAAGGTGAACTCGTCCGGCGCGAGCAAAGGCGTTCTCGAGAGATCTGCGAAGAGCGCCAGGGCCACATGCCATTGACACGCCTGAAACGCGAGGGGGGGGGGGGGAGGGGGGTTTTGGGAAACCCGAAAAAGAAACCAAGGCACACCTGAAATAGGGATCCGGGTTGGGTGGTTTTGGGAAAGCAAGATGAAACCAAAAGTAAACCAAGTGCAAATGGTGAAAAAGCACATGACTTTGATGCGGTGGATGGACAGGTGGTTGATAACCCACCTACCAGCGGGGCCTGTTTTTCTGCAGTCTATTTTAGTATATAGGGGTTTCCCTCCCAACCAAAAAAGGGGGGAGAAAGGGCACCTAGCTGGGGCTCCTAGGTGGTGCAGAATTTAGGCACGGGCATCCCTACGACTTCTTTGTCACTTTCAACGGGATCCCCTTAATAGAAATGTAAAAAGAAGTGGCGCTTCCCCCCCCGCCCCTCGCCCCCCCGGTTTTCCATGACCATGTGGCCAAAACGTATCCTTTCAGCCACCCTGCCTTCTCGCAGGCGCTAATGGCCTCGGTGGGTGGGCGAGTGGGGGGAATGGGTGTTGTTTGGTTTGGATGGGTTTGGTTGGGTCAAAAACTCTAAAAAGGGTGTGTTTGGCCATGTTCAAGTTGGCATTTCGCCCACTAACAGCCGCACTAGCTCCTCTTATGGGGCCTATGACTGTGTTGTGACCGAAGCGCTAACCGCTTTCAACCAACTTGGCCGAACCCCCAAATATCAATTGAGTTCCTCTTTGTTTTCCCTGTACTGCCAACCCCCAAAGGGTACCCTCAACTAAGCAGCACGTGCAAACCCAAAAAAACAGAAACACGCGTAAAGAAAATAACATAAAATAACACATGGTGGTTGTCCAATTCGATTTCCCTGTACACCACCCGAAAAACGGGGTCCATACCCTCAACAAAAGGCAAACCAAAATCGGTCAGATGGCGACGTTGTACGTCATGGTTGAGATCTGCAGTTCGTGATTGGCCGCGCGCAGAAGGTCCAAGGCCTCTTGCCACTTGCCGGCGTTCTCACAGGCGCTGAGGACTGCGTGGTAGGTTATCCTAAGCATTGAAGACCATTTCATAGAATCACTGCTAAGAGTCCGCAAAAGGGGTCCCCCAACGGTTAAGCGCTTAAAAGCAGCAAAACTGCACATTGAGTGCGGGGGGGTAAACATTGGGAACCCACGACCGGATCCTATGATTGAGTGGGGGTTGGTATACCCTGGGACACCTAATTTAAAGGTTTTTTCGTGGAATTTGGGCAACACCTTCAAATTAGGATGTGTTTTGGAGTATTTGAGTAGCATTTGAGTAGCATTTGAGTAGCATTTGAGTAGCATTTGAGTAGCATTTGAGTAGCATTTGAGCAAAATCTTCAAATTAGGATGTGTATTGGAGTATTTGAGAGCATTTGAGTAGCATTTGAGGAGCATTTGCGTAGCATTTGAGTAGCATTTGAGCAGATTCGACCAAAATCTTCAAATTAGGATGTGTTTTGGAGTATTTGAGTAGCATTTGAGTAGCATTTGAGTAGCATTTGAGTAGCACTTGAGTTGCATTTGAGTAGCATTTGAGCAAAATCTCCAAATTAGGATGTGTTTTGGAGTATTTGAGCAGCATTTGAGTAGCATTTGAGTAGCATTTGAGCAGCATTTGAGCAGATTCGACCAACATCTTCAAATTCGTATGTGTTTTGGAGTATTTGAGTAGCATTTGGGTCATCATGCCAATTGTCCATAGCCCCAGGTGATACTGCCGACCTTGAACATGAAGTGGCAGCATCAAGGTTCATGTGCCCAGAGACAAAATGTAGCAAATCTAGCTTTTTAGTCACTATTTGAGCAATATCCATTTGTGGCAAAAAGAGTTTAAATAGCGCTTTTTAGGTACCATTTGAGCAAAGAGCACATTACTTTTGGGGGACCCCTTTTGGGGACTCTTAGCAGTGATTCTATGACCATTGACCCGTTGGTTTTGCCAATCCCTAAGCAGTTGGTTTGCTGACCCTGCTTGAAACTGTTTGGTTTGTGGGTAAACGACGCGATCCTGGCAGGTCAATAGAACCGGGTCCAGTAGATGATCAAAAGCTCCTTTCACATGGGATGATGATCAATAGGAAAAAGCCAACCAACAAATTACTTTGGCACTAAATGGGAAAAAGTCATCCGTGATTTTGAGGGCAAGGAATATTTGGTCAACCTCCAGATGGCACCATTCCCTTAACAGCATGGGAATCAAACCCTCCCTTCCCCACCCTCCTTGCTGTGGGCTCCACATACGGCCAGAATAAGGCTTAGTTGGGTCTTATTTTGGGGAAACAGGGGAAGGTGTTACGGAATAGGGGGGTTGGGGATAATTGTGCCATCTGTCACCCAAGTAAGATTTCGGGGATGTCCCATGGGTTTTCCCAGGCTCCTCATATTTCAAGGAGGCTGCAACTTTGCTTGGTCGACGTTCAACCTAGAACCTGTCAGATTTAATCAACCATTTTCCACCCGGTTGTTTCTTGTTCTTAGGGCAAGGAAGCCTCGGATGTTTGTTCCCGAACGTTGGCTTAGGCGAACCATGACAAAAGTCAACCGAAAGCGTCAAACAAAGGCAGGGCGAACCCCCTATTTCATGGATGTTAAAAACATCGGTTTGGCTTTTTCGTGGGCGAAATCCTGGGAACTGCTTGTTGAGTTCCCACGTGTCTTCACGTTTCACCCAAAGATCACATCTGGGATTGGAAGAATTCAGCAACACAACATTCATCATCGAAACTAATCCAAACCAAGCAGTTCCCATGAAAAGGAGCTTCATGTTGGACCCCAAATCGATTGCAAACCGAAGAGCTAAAGTTGAGTGCTTTCATTCCCCCAATCTTCATGCGGTTTCCCCGACGGGCATGGGACACTTTGTAAGTTTGTAAGTTCTTTACCTTGTGTGTGGGGGGGGGGGGGGGGACTTTTGCGAGTCCCCCCATGTGCCCCGGAAATGGAGGGCAATCTATTGATATTTGGACCGACCCTCGTCTTAGTTTGTTGATCCCTTGCTAAAGCTTAAACATTCAGGGGGATATCACATAAGAATCCTCCAACTCTGTGAGTCTAAAAGTCTGAGGGTATGTGAATCACCAAGAAGTGGGTCCGTGATTTTTTGAGGGTATTGTCTTGGCGCTTGCTTCACTTGGCTTCCAAAATGGTCCATCATTCTTTCCGCTTTGACGCACGACGTGACTCAGCGGGTGCGATCCGAGCGAGGCTCAAGTCCACGCGCCAGCCCTTGGACCGCAGCTGGCGAAAAAGCTGCAGGGCCTGGCGCCACTGGCGGCCCTTCTCACAGGCGCTGATGGCTGCGCTGTAGGCAATGAGGTCGCTCTTCTTGCCGCTCCTCGGTGGGTTTTTCCGAGGGAAAGGGGGGGGGGTGGTATGGCTCCCCCTGTTCTTCAGCCCAGTCGTTTGTTATAAATGGGCTGGGCGGGGGTAGTATGGTCCTGCCCTTCCCCCCGTTCCATTTTTATGGAGTCTCAAAATATGTTGGGGTCATTTTTGTTGACTCTTCACCGCGAAGCTGGAGAAACCACATGGGGCGCAGGGGTGTGATGATTCGAGGTCTAACTGCCACGTGGGAAAAAGGGGGGGGGGAGTCTCCTCAAATAAAAGCCAGCCAGTGCGAAAACCACATGGAGGCAAAAAGGGGGTGGCTCGGCTCATTGGGAGGGCAAGCCCAACCGATCAAATAGCAGAAGACAAAAACAAGCAAACAAACAAACAAACAAACAAACAAACAAACAAGCAAACAAACAATCAAAACCAACAAACAAACAAACAAACAAACAAACAAACAAACAAACAAACAAACAAACAAACAAACAAACAACACCAATAAACCAACAGACAAAGAAACAAACAAACAAACAAACAAACAAACAAACTAACTAACTAACAAACTAACAAACAAAACCAACCAACCAACCAACCAACCAACCAACAAGCAAACAAGCAAACAAACAAACAAACAAAGAAACAAGCACAACAAGCACAACAAGACATTCAACCAAAAAACAAAACAAACCACAAGCACAAAGACCAAACAAACAAAACACAACCCACATAGAGACAATTGTGGTTGCAAACCAAAACGAACTGGTTGCAAGTGGGACTCTTCTCCAACTCAAAAAGCAAGCGCAAGGCCGACTGCCATTGATCCGCCTTCCGGCATTGGGCGGGTTCATCCCATTTTGCGCGAGCCCCCAACCCACCAAACAAAAAGGAACTAAGAAAGGGTTGGCCCTGTTTTGGGATAAACACAAGATGGGAGCCTTGTTGGGGTTGACCGCTTTTCGTCAGCCTATTGAACAAAAAAGCACAAATTGGTGAAACTGAACAACTAAGAGAGCGGGATCAAACAAACAAGAAGGGAAGCACAAAATTTCAGGGACCCTAGACGGGTTCCAGCTATCGTCTCAGAACCCGCCAACACCGTCTAGGGTCACTCAAAGATCTGATGTGTTTTACCCTGTTGGCCTGCCTTCTCGCACGCGCTGATCGCTGCGGAGTAAACGATCGTGTCCCTGTCTCGGGTGTCAGACAACAACGCCAGCGCCTGCTGCCATCCGGCGCTGCGCTCGCAGGCAGTCAGCGCCTCACTCCAAATGATGCGGGACGGAAAAGGAGGTTGACCTTTCACAAATCAACAAACTTCGGAAACACATTGACAAAATCCAAATGAACAAAGCTCTGGAAGACCCAAAGTGGGAAAAAAAACAACTGAACATCCGTTGAAAATAAAACAAACAAACAAACAAACAAGCAATGGAAATCCAGCATTGCCAAAGGATAGCCAACGGGAAACCCGCAAGGTCAACCATTTGAGTGGTGGTGTGTATCCCCTTTTTATTTGCATTGACGCATCAAGCCGTTCTGCGCGGAGCGTCCCTTCCGCGAACATGTTTCTATATAAGTTCTTCCGCGGGCCTTCCGCGGGCAAGTGGTTTCTGGAAAGTGAGGAAGGTGGCTTCCTCGAGGGAATTCGTGTGCACAGTTTGCTAGTACACGTGCTTTGCAACACCGCCCAACCGAAGTCAAACCACAGCAACGTCCCTTCCGTGAGCTTCCGGATGAAAACAAGCAGCCGCGAACCTTCCGCGGCTGCAGTGCGGTGCTACTTTTTCGTTGATATGTCAGCATCTACACACACACACACACATAAACCAAAAAAACAAAAACACATAATCCGCGCGCGTCAATAGGTCAAAGGCAACTTGAAGCAACTCCGGTTTAAACTTTAGACCAGTCTGTCTAAGTTCATGTCCTGCATATGAACACCATATGTTTGCACTATTCCGAAACCATCCCGCGCAGGGGCTTACTGCAACGGTACCCCGTTTTCTCCTGATTCCCTGCTTTGGAAACCAACTTTGTCTTCACTGGGTGCTGTTCCTCTGGTTTCCCTTCAAACCGCCCAAAATGGAGAGCCTTTCTTGCGAAAGGGTGGGTATCTTGACAAATAATCCCCACGGTGGAAAGCCTCGAAAGGTCCGTTCACCAAGGGGCAGAGCTGTACGAGATCACATTGGGGGCGTCCGAGGCAGACAGCAGCTGTAAGGCTTCCTCCCAACACATGGACTTCCCATAGGCCTCAGCTGGACTTACCCCTTTGTTACTACCCCCGTCTGGGGGAACACACACACACACAGAGACAAACAAGAACAAACGGAGAAAGAAAAACAAGAGCGAGGGTGGTTTGGTTGGTTTTGTTGCTAGCACCAACAAACATGAATAAACCAAAATGAACTAAAAGACACATATTGCAAGCAAACGAAACACATATTTTGGGGGGTGTCACAACAAAAACCACGTTTTCCGTGCTCATTGGGGGGATCGTTCCCAATGGAGAATGAAGCGTGTGTTTTGATCCAGGAAGCCACCAGCAGGGTTCGGTGGGGTTTTCTTGCACTCCCAAACACGTGGGTTTCCTCGACGTCCCCCCGAAAATGGAGGAGAAACACCGGGAAATGGTGTGGCTATGCCATCGCCAAATCGGGTTTGGTGCACCCGGACGCCTCTTGGAAGACAGTTTGAGGCGAGCTTGTGCGGCATATGGGTATGAATTCTAGGGACCCGGTGGTGGACATCATTCAGGAGGGGATTCATGTCCAGCAATCACTTTTGAGGTGGCTCCCTGTTAAAAATCATGGCCATGTTTCAAAAGGTTCAAAGGTAGGAGCAAAGGCTCACTTGGAAAAAACACCTGGAAATAGCAGCAGAAGTAGCCTCTTGGGACCTCTTCAAATGACACAAAAAGCCAACAAGAACACAGTGGCCGCATTACTTTCACCCCCTTTGCCGAGCGGTACTGCAGGTTCAGGAAACAACCCTACCCAACTTTGACAACCCCAAGGTCGATTCGAGAGCAACCAAGAGGCACTCATGGTGGTATTGAAAGAGATCACGTCTGCTTGAACTCGGTCACAACCAACCTCACTCCTGAATGGCTAAATCCCGTCCAAACATATCTACTTTTGCTGTTTAGTGGGAAACATCTTCATGTTCCAAAAAATATGTCTAACGACAAAAAAGAACCAAGACTCAGCAGATCTGATGCGCGCTGCCATTCCTGGGCCACCTCATACCTGACAGGGGCCCCTGCGAGCTCAGAGAGGGAAACCCCAAACTCAATTTCACCTGCCGAAATAAGCCAACCTGAAAAGGGCACCCTCCAAAAAAACAAAAGCGCAAAAAGGCAAAACGATTACCCTCTCTTCCACTAACATAGCAACATAGCACCTGTGGGAGGGTACGTGGAAGATGATGTTCCTCTTCAATGGAGCCCTCTGTCAGGTGCCATGCTAGTGGAAGGGAGGGTAATTCCGTTGAGCACTGATACGAGCTGAGCAATGCGTTGTAGGAGCACACGTCCCTCTGCTCGGACGCAAGTCCAGAAAACAGGTTCACGGCCAAAAGCCACTGCGCAACCTTTGTTGACTGCGAAATAGCTTTAACACATACCAAAGTATCCATTCATCCCTGTTGGTTTCTTTGAGGGGCAGTTAACTAGATATGTGTGTGTGTGTGTGTGTTTTTTTAGGCCCTCCCCAAAAAAACAACAACAACAGACAAAAACAGCAGTGGTTCTCCTTTTGGTTCCGTTTAAAACCACAAGACGAAGGACCCCCAAAAAACAAACACACACACACACACATGGAACCATTTGGTCAATCTTCAAACCCCAAACCTGCTGCGGACAAGATCCACTACGCACCGCTTGGTGGCTTGTCATCCAACTGGTGCAGGATGTTTCGGGACAACCACAAAACCCTGGTCATTCGCGATAAATTGTAGGCTTTCCAACTCCTTTCCCTAAGGACTTATGTGTAGTCAGCGTACCATCCACAACCATCAACACAGTACAAAGACGCGGGTGTGTCTTAGAATAGGGACTCCAAACAGGAACCAACAAAAAAATGCCGCGCCCGCGTCTCATGCCAAACCTCCAAGCGACCCTGGCATGGCAGCTGAGGCTTGAATTCCAAAAGATAAGGTCGGGCTGCAACTGCACCTGGCTCGCAATTTGTCCCGGGAAAGGATCAGCTGGAACACTTTAGAGACTTAGATGAGTCGGATTCTGGGTCCCGATACCAAGCCCAGATTACGCCAAATTTATATTTTCGGAGTCTGTCCATAGTTTGTCTACCCTAAAAAAATACCCCTCTGTGGAAGGCCAATCTCCTAGGGAGGGCCTTCCTCCACGCCATGGATCACATTTTGGAGGAGCCCGGCAGCTTTTTCGGGGCACCGGCGCCTGGCGGCTTTGTGACAAGAGGTGCCTAGCACGGGGCCAGGAAGTGGGCGTAGACTTGGCGCAGCTGCTGTACGTCACGATGTTGGCCTCTACCCTGAGGAATGGGAAGGAGTCAACCCTGGTTGGTGAATCCACGGAATCTGTATTCCACATGGCTGTGGGTCAAAGATAGGTACCCAAAATGGCACCCTGGTAAATGGAAACAATGACTAAAACCTGTAGTCCCCTGGCTTTATTTGGACCCATATCCACATGAGCTATCTGCAAAATGAACAGGTGCAAAAATGGAATATCTCGAGAGGCTTCGTTTTAAAGGGTCGCTTTCGTTTTGCAGTGGGGTTCTCCTTGTTGTAGGCTTCGTTATAGAGGGTCGCCTTCGTTTTTCGGGGTTTTAGCCCCTATTCCACCCGAATACATGTCCTTGAGGCGCAGTATATTAGGGATCTTCACATGGGTGTGTCTTTCTTTGAGGGTACCCCCCCGCCCCTCTCCTGACTTTTAAAGGGAATTTCCTCTTGTGTGGCTTTCGGGTTCCTTGCTGATTAGACCCATGGTTGCGGATTCATCCGGGGTCGACAGTGCTTGCGTGTTCGGCCGAGCTAGGTGCCACCTGGATTGGTGACCCAGGCTTCACTCCTAGGGTGGGGGGATGCCCAGGCCACTCCACTCCTTCACACAATCGGACCCCCATTTCGCAAATCCGTGTAAACAACGTGAACCAGATTGGGTCTGCTGGGGTCCAAGTCTCCTTGGTTTCTCTTTTAGAGCACACTGTTTTACTCACCTGAACAAGCACGGAACTCCAACAACACCATGCATTCAGGAGTTTCCCCTTCCGCATGTTGGCCTTCGTTGGTCTTTTTCGGCAGTGTTTACCTTATGTTCCTAGAAAAAAAACAAAAAACCAAAACAGTAAACAAAAATAACTAGGATGTGCATCATTTGTTCGCCGCCCTGCCTTGATACATCTTTGTTGCCTGCTTGGACATTTGTTTGCCTAGCCCCTGTGTTGAAAGTCCACGTGCGTTCTGCGCAAGCCCTGACCTGCTGAGGCCCATCTTCGCCAAGATCAGATTTGCGATGCGCCACTGCTTCGGGCGCAACGCGGCAATCGCACCCGTGTAGGTCACCACTGATGAGTCGGCTTCCAGATTCGCCAAGCGGGTGCTCCAAAGGGAGGCTGGCCTCCTCATTTGCAACCAACCTCCCATGGGAAAGCCCAACATGGCCTTCAAAAAGGGGTGCCTTACATATCCTTCAAACATAGCATCGCCTAACAATAACTCGATTTAAGTCCAGCGGCGACTTGTCTGGGGCATGTGAAAACTGAAATCCAAAGGCCCCTCCCTTGATTTCCAGCCTAATCAGCATGGCCAGACTTCGTTCTGCAAAAAGTTAACTTGTTGGTCGAAAGGTTAAAGTAAACCCCAAAAGGGCCAAAGAGCAAACGTTTCACTTGCAACATCCTATGACACGTATCCCGATTGGAGCGGGAAGGGCACACAGGCGACCTTAGTCAATGAACAAAGGTGCTGTGCAACCGAGGCTCTCAACGCTCATGGCCCACTCCGAAGACCATGAAACTGGGCCCCGATCTTGCTGCGGGTCACTTGAGCCCATCGGATGCGACAGGGATCCAAAATCACTCGGATGAAAAAACAACCGTGGCTGAATAGGGCGTTCCGTTTTGGAGAAAATTCGATCCTTTGTGGGGACACATGTTTTCATGCTAGTCGCCCAAGCAATCCTTCCCCCCAAAAAAATAAACGAGGGCTGAAGGGCTGAAGATCAAGCCAAGCAGCTGGAAATCTTCTCGGTTGTTCAGTGACGCTGGAAAAAAACGGGAACCCTTTTTGAGGAAGACCATTTTTAGTGGGGCAGCCACCCAAAAAAACGGGGAAAAGGGTGCCACTGAACAACTGAGTCTTGGTTTCGGCCCCACTGAAAGCATCAGGGTACATGTAGATCAAGAAACTTACAAAGGAGGATTGGAGCCCCCATTCTTCAGACTTTTCAGGTAACGGCCAAAACCAAAAAGCATCCATGCCACTCGCAGGCGACAACACAATCAAGGATTGGCCGCTTTCCAGCATTTGAAAAGCCCATTTCTTGACTGTGGCCTGAAAAGGTCTCAACTCTAATTCGTGTTTATCACTAAACCGGTCCAAGACCCAAAAGCTTACAGTCCACCAGTGAGCAAACAATCCGCTTGACGTCTACCCCACAAGTGCTCCAGCTCCATTTCCAATCGTCTTTTTGGACCCGGCGCCGGTGCGTGCCGCCATTTAATGTTGACAACCTCGTAATATGTTTAACTAAAAGTTGTGTCGAGTTTGAGTCCCCTGAGTGCTTCCTCCGCGCACCACATTTTTGGCCTCTCAATCCCACAGCATGTCCGCGTCGGAGGCTTCCTCCCCTGCCATCGTCACCTGCGCCATGTCACTTTGCGAAGTCTTTCGAGTCTTTGAGGGTATCCTTTTCAGGCTGGTCTAAAGGCAAACAAAAAGGAAAGGCATCAGTTTGGAGGTCCCGCCTCCTGCATGGCCGTCATATCACTCGCCAACATGGTTTCCGAAAAATGCCAAGGCTTTGGTGCTTTCCCTTTCTTCTCCTCATGCTCCCGCGGCAGATGCGCGGGGAATGTTTGTGGTTCCTCCCAATTTTTGGAAGCTCCCCCCACCCCCCCCTCCCCAAGTTTTGGACACCACCTGGCCCTGCAACAGCTTATCCCAAGCCGTCGGCCTTCATCATGCTGTCGTAGATCCGCCGGGTGGGCGCCACAGCCGTCTCCGCCATCACGGCCAAAGCTTTGGGCCACTGAGCACCGCAGCCCCGCACCAGCACGCAGGCCCGGTCCTACTTGGCCAATGGGGCAACTGGCGGTGGGGGAAAAAAAAGGGTAACTCAAAATGGGTCCAAAATGGATTGCCCTGGTAATTGATGAATGGAAACATGGACTAAAAGCTGCGGCCCATATCCTGGTGGTTTAATTTTGAATACCCAAGTCATGAGATACACTTGCCAACCAATCGGGGCGGGGGTTATTCCCCTGACCAATGGAAGAACACCAACAAAAAAAACGCACGGTTTAGGTTCCATGTGGATTTGCAGGGAAGTACTGACTTCTCAGCAAAGAATTGGGGGTTTGGGAATGAACTTCGGCAAGTAGTTACCAATAGATTACGAGACTGAGCTCGTGCACGGGTTGGTTGGTTGCTTGGTCGGTCGGTCGGTCAGCCAGTTGGTCCGTTGGGGTTGGCTCGTTGGCTAACGGTGTTGTTGGTGCTTGCGGGGGGGGGGGAACCAACCAACCCGTGCCCGAGCCGGTGCAAACACCGAGCCGCAGCCGGCGCTAAGCCAAAAATGAAACCTCCGGCCATCGGGGAACCTTAGTAAATACCTCCTGCTCAAGCGAGCTGGTGAGATTGATTTAGTTTTGTTCGTGTGGGATACTTTAAGCCACAAGCAAGTGTCAGGTTTCTAGGAGTAAACTATGCTTGGGCCAAGAAACAACTTTTCAACTTTTGGAGACTAAGCTAAATGCAACCAAATTGAGAACTTCTGATTTCAAGGGTATCACAAGAGTACGTGTCAAGGGAAAGCAGTGTCAAGGGAAAGCAGAAAAAACCAACACCCAATTTCGAGCGTGACGTCTTGTGGTCCGTACCCTGACTAATTTGCATTGACTCTGACGGCATGGGCTGATGAATGTGTTTCTTCGAGCCCATGAAGCCCTCGAAGCTCGACGCGGGAAACCCGGCCCTTGTCGGTTTCGGCGGACAGCCGCCTCCTTAAAGGACTCGTTTCTTTCAACGTTTTGTAGCCGGTGTCTCCTCATCCAACTCCTGCTCTGCGGCCCAGGCCAGCGCGGCCTCCCAGAGCTGACACTGCGCCGCCTCCTTGCGCACCAAGATCTCCGCCAGATGCACCCGATAGGTGGCCTCGAAGCCTTTCCTCGAATCCGAAATGAACTGGAGGCTACACCAAATGGTGTCGGCTTTTTTGAGGCTACCCATTGTTGGGTGGTTCTAAAGGGCAACCCAGAGGAAAACCACGATTTTGAAGGTCCCCTAAAAAAGAAAAACACAAATCCATATAGTTTCAGATTCTGATTCATGTTTAGTTCACACTAAAACCTGTTGCCTTGTTCTTCACAGCACATTCCATCTGGCCTGACACAATTATCAGTGAAAGTTGGCAAGGCCAAGCGCAGCGGGCAGCTCGCTTGCCCCAAGGGAGTTTGGAAAGGGGCGAAGTTTGTTGTTTCACCGGTGGAGCAGCAGGCGTGGATTCGCGCAGCTGGCAGAGCAAGTGGCCGAGGCCTCCGGGCTCAAGACTGGGCCTTTTCGCTCGCCAGTATTTTTTCGACATCGACTGGCTTTGCCCAGCTCTTTGTTTTGCTTTGTGACACGTGTCGCCCGGGGCCCTGAGGACCCTGGGTTGAGGCGGAGACAAGACGTTCGCCGGCAGAGTCAGATGAGGGCCCTTTTTGGGGGACGATTTGAACATTTGCCCGGCTGTTCTCCCCTTGGTGGCTTTGGCAATCTGTTGCGCTGCGTTGCGGTGGCGTCCTGTTTGGTGGGTTGGCGCTAATGGTAGGTTGCGAATAACAAATGGGGAGTCAATACACAAAAAATATTCACACACCTGAAAAGCAAAAGGGGGAGTTAATACACAAAAGTTTTTGTGAGGGGCAAAAAATCAGGAAAAATGTTCCCCAAAAAAAAGTGTGATAATTAATCCCTAGTTCAGTGCAACTCCTGTCTCTCTCTGCCCCGCCCCCCCCCCCCCCGTCAGATGCAAGAAACAAGGAGATGATGATTGAAGTCCCTGAAAAGGAAGTTTAACTGAGGTCCCCAACAGCCAAATTCTTTATGACAGCCCTTACTAAAAGTTGCACCCTGCCAAATTTTCAAGGGGGTAGTACAGGGAACACCCAGCAAGCCAATAGTGAGATTTGTTTAAGGGGAGTTAATTGAGAAAAGTTTTTAGGACTGGGGCCAGAAACCAATACTAAACCAATTCTAAGCAGTACTAAGCCAGTCAGCAAGAATACTAAACCAATTCTAAACAGTACTCAGCCAGTCAGCAAGAATACTAAACCAATACTAAACAAATTCTAAGCAGTACCAAGCCAGTCAACCAGAATACTAAACCAATACTAAGCCAATTCTAAGCAGTACTAAGCCAGTCAGCAAGAATACTAAACCAATACTAAACCAATACCAACCAATACTTACTGGAATACTACTTAGGGAAGACCCTGTCTGACCCTCATTTTGTTTTAGGGGGTTTCTCTATTGACCCCCCCCCATTTTGTTGGGGGGGGGCCCTTTATTATTCACTCCCCAACATTATAGCACTCTTAGAGTCCAAATGTGTGCAAGGGCCAAGTACACACCCAAGCCTGAAAGCACAGACAAGCACAAAGCCGCAACTGAGCACTCCTCCCCAGGACCACGAGAGACAGGGGGCGAAAGCCAAAAACCCGACAAGCCCGCCAAAGCTGCCGAGCACCCCCGCCAGGCAGCGTAGTCAAGACGAAGACGACCTGGCCGCCTTGGAAGGCGGCGTAACGCCGGTGTGACCTTCAACAGGATGCTTTGCAACTGCCCCAAGGATCTTGGTCAACTGATGAGCGACATCATCAAAACGGCCATTCATCTGCTCGGCCATCTTGTCCTGGCGACGAGGAACACGGTGGGCGAGCGCAGAAGGGGCAGAGCCAGCCTGGACAGGCGGACCTGAAAGACAGACAGGAAATCAGGCACGTCCATCACGTGCACGTTGCCAAGCTGATCCAAGACCTGGAGATGCATCAACGACCCCAAGTCCATCGCATTGTCAGGAAGAGCCAAGGAGGCAACCGAGACAGAAACACCCACAGCATACCGAAAAGGGCCCACAGCAACTACACAAGAGCAACACAACCACACACCGCCAGCAAGGCCACTGGACAGGCATAAAGACGGGGATGCCTGGAGGCTTGATGGACGCAGCACCGACCGGTGGAAGGACTAGCACAGCCCAGGGGTCCCTACTCCAAAAGACCTATGAAGGTTTCGGGCCTGGAGGTCTAAAGTCGACTGTCGGCTTCGGGTACTCGCGGATATTCCGACCTGGGCACATGTTCCACGCACGCAAGATGTCACGAGTGCAGAGAGCGTGCGCCACACCGTGGACATGCGAAGCGATGAGCTCGGGTCCACCTTGTCGGCGTCAGTTCCCACAAGTGCCTGAAAGCACTTCTGTGTTATCGTAGTGGCAAACCCGCCGCCCGCGCCAATGTGGTGATTCGTCTGCCACCACGAAACCTTCGTGGAGAGGAGGAGGGTCACTGCACCCTGAACAAGCGGCTCAAGCTTGTCGTCGGCGACCCTCTTGACTTGGTCAGCCGTGGGCACAGTCGTCACGGGGAGCGAGATGCATCCCTGCTGCTGAATTGCGTAGAATCCTGCTGCCATGTGAATGGCCCTGATGTAGCGGCCGGTCTCGGGACTGGCAGATGCAGAGCAGCAGCGACAATGGTGCGCTGACCTGCCGGCGCTGTAAGGTCAGTGATCAGCTTGTACTCATCAGACCTCACGATGTCGATCCCGGCAGCGATGCCGGCCTCCTCGACGCCGTTCAGGACAGCTCCCAGGTCGCGAACAACCTCAGCAAAGGTAGTCATTGCTCCAGTGCCGCAGAGAAAATCCCGATGAGCTGTATCAGCAGCAGACTTGAGCCAAAATGGCTACGGGTGAGCTCGCTTTGGCCCCAAGTAAGCTCTTGACTTGTCCAGAAATCTATGTTTCATTTTGTCCAGCCTGAAATACAAAGTACTATTGGAGAAAAAGCCAGACATCAATGTCCCATATTTAGTATTCTACCCCAAGTCGTAGTGGAGGAAACCCCCAGGTAACCCCAGGAAACCCCAGGTATCCCCAGGTATCCCCAGCAAAACCCCAGATACAGCGAAGCCTTTCATCTTCGAGCGGCTGGTGGAACTCGGCGAGGAGCTCCTGAGTCCTCTCCCAGGCGTGGGCCCGCGCGCACGCGGAGATCACGCCAGAGTAGGCGATCACATCCTTAAATCAAGGGGACGCCTAGTGGCTGGTTTATGCCCCAAAAAGTGTTTTATATTTTGCAGGTTGGTGAGGTGTGTTTGGTTTCTCCCCAAAAAAAGATGGCTCTCTCTTTGTCCCCTGCCCCCAAAAAAGTGTTTATCTTTTTGAGGTTGGTGTGGTTAGTTTCTCCCCAAAAAGGTGAGCGGCTGCCCAGCAACATTCACGGAAGGTTCTCAAAGTTGTGTTTTTTACAAAGCCCAGAAGCTCATCCAAACCCGGAGATCAGGAATCCCGTATGATCGAATCGGTGAGCTCGAAGCCCGTTTCAGGCAGATGCTTGGAGCCTTCAAACCATCCCCAGATCCATCCAACCCCTGAAACTGGCGTGGTCCCCAGGTTGCCCCCCATCTCCTCCCGGAGTGGGCTCAGACCGACCCCGATTTATCAACCTCCCAACACTCATCCGGACCCTCCAATCAGCCAGGGGTTTATGGGTCAACTGGGTTCCCATTGCCAGAAACTCTCCGGGTGACTCATGTCAGTGTTAACAAAATATTTGGACACCCCCAAAATGGCAGTTCTGCTTTTCATTGTTTCCCTAGCCACCCTAGAAGGGGGGTATCCATTCCGAGCCTCGAAAACACTGAGACGCATGCCCGTCAACTCCCTATTGGGCCAGGGTGCACACCGGAACTGAACCCAACCCTAGCTGCTCTGAACCAGAGCTTGCACCTTTTCCCAAAGCTTTCAGCTGTTGCGGGAAAAAGTGATTTGACCCACCGTGGGCATGAAAAATTGGAAACACTCCTTGGCATCCCTTTAAAACCACCCCCCAAAAAAGGGTGCCCTGGCTCTCAGGTCATCGTAGCTTAGGTCTTCGGGCAACCTGGGCCAGGCGACTTTTTCATGGGCGTCTGGCGTCTACCAAGGCGGGCACCCATTCCTGCCGGCCCCGTCTGGTGTCCTCGCGCCCCCCTCGGGTGCTGTCCTTGGCTGGTTGGTCCTGTTGGCTTTCTTTGGCCTTGTGCGGTGTGGTGGCCTTGTGCCCCCTCTGTCGTGCCATACTCTCGGGCGACCTCGCTGTTCAGGCCCTGGGCTGCTCCACTTTGGCTCTGGTGACTCTGGTGTGTGGAAGGCTTTGGCTGGGCGCCGCTGCATGTGCCCATCCCTGTGGTGGGGATGGTCGGCTCTCTGCCTTCACTCCTTGGTGGTGTTTTTCTGCCCGACGTGCCCGGGTGCAAACCTCCCGAGCCACTTTCGGCGGGGATCAATACTTTGTGGTGCTGCTGCTCTTCATTCCCGGTAGCCTTGGCGTTTCAGCCTTTCATTATTTTGGGCGAACTTCGCAGGAACTTAGCTGTGTTGGCGCTAGTGCAGCTTGAGCGGAATTCATCGTGGAGCACCCGGTCGGCGGTTCAGCCTTCAGTGGGCCACTCCTGTGGTGTGAGGTCGGCAGCAGGTTCATCGAGTGGCTCATGGCCTTCGTGGCAGCCTTCATTTCGTGGGCTTTGTCGTCGCCCCGTTTGAGTCCTGGTTACATGTTGTTTGCAATCCCTGGCTCGGCAGAGGGAACGCTGGAGGTTTGGCGATGGTTGTGCACCAACATCCTTGGCACCGTTTCACAGCGTTCCTGGTTGATCGCCTGTTTCACTGGTGCTTAGTTTTGTGAGTGTTCCTAAGGATGGGGATGTTGCAAAGCTCCCCCATGGGCTTTGGCCCGCTTTTCACGATGTCGGGTGCCTCCTGGGCAGTGATGTGGCGGGTGGCGGGGGCTACTTGCCCTTGCCACAGTGCCCAGGTTTGTATTGCTCCCGGCCTGGGGTCGCTTTGTTTGGAGAAGCAACCTGCCCCCTTGTCTATCGGTCCTGGGGCGGCATGCCCCTGTGACGAGAGTCTCACATCGACGAGGCGCCGTGTGACGAAAGGGTACCTTCAGCTACCGCAGCCACGCGGAGTCGCTTGCAACTGAGCATCTGGGTCCTCCAGGCTTGCGAAAAGCCGCAGCGCCTCCGAAGGCCTTTGGCTCCTTCCGAACATCGACGCGCGCAACCAGAAGGTGGTTCGCTGGTTTTGTAGGGTGGGAAAACAAGAACGCGCATGGGTGTCCTTTTAGGGGAAATAGATGGGTTCCCTGGTAGATGATTAAACCACCAGGTAAACCAGGGCCATCTATGTTTCTTCCAAAACAACCAAAACGGACACGTATTAGAACGCATCTTCCTAACAACTTTTCAACCCGGTCAGAGACCGTCTTGTTTTCTTGGCCCAAACCCTGTCAGAGACCGTCTTGCTTCCTAAAAACTTCAAGGCTAAATGTCCAACTGATGGCATTCATGCGTGGGTGTCTTGAGCTCAATAAAACGGTGGCGTGTCTTGTGGTTCGCGTTGAACAAACCTGAGAAAGAGTACCCTCAAAAAGGCACACAACAATGCAAGGACATTCCAAATTCAAAAAAGAAGTACACGCCGGAGACATAAATAAATAAAACATAAATACACAAATGCATAAATGACTAAATGAATGAATCTATAAATGAATGAATGAATGAATAAATAAATAAATCAATAAATACATATATAGTATGTAGCCATACTATATATCGTTACATTTCTGGTTAGTAACTGTTTCGGATTCCATTTCTCTGTTTCAATGTTTTTCTGATCCCATTGACTTCATTCTCGACTCAAGAGGGGTTTCCCTGATTGGTATGGTCCTCCTTTTGATGATCCTCTTTCTGATAAGTCGAACGTTACTATCCGCGGGTTTCTTTTGGCTCCGTTCTGCGAACCTGGCCAAAAAACAGATCCCCAGATATGGAACCATCCGAGGCTTCACTTTCATATCAACTAGATAAGCAGTGTTACCACATCTGAAGGGCGTTTGCATTTTGTTCAGGGCTACCACCGGCCCCTTCTTTCGGTAGGTTGGAGAGCTTCCCCGCAGCTTCTCTTTCGTATGCGCAAAAAATAGAAAAATCCCTCCTCAAACCACAACAAATCACGGGCTGTCCCTTTTTTCCGCAAAAAACATGAGGGGGGTTTGCGGCTCGCCGAACCAAAGGTACACATTCTTTCCAGGGATCCTTCATTCCAGAAAACCTCCAGAAACCCAGGGAAAAAAGGCAGGTTCTTGAAACAAACGATGATTGAAAAGAAGGGGGAATCCACCCGTGGAACCATACGATGTCTCCAGATCGACTCGGACTCCTCTCGCAGGCCGAGATGGCGGCGTTGCAGCACACATCGTTCGCCTGGTTTCTGGAACCATGGCCACGGAGAGGTCGCTTCTTGGAGTTGCTACCCCCAGGTTTTGTGGGTTTTTTAAAGGAAAACCAAAAGGAAACCAAAAAGAGCCCAAAAGGAAACCTGCTTTGTGGGGTTTCTTGTTAAAGGGAAACGAAAAGGACACCCACCCATTTTGAGGGGGTCCCCAAACAAGGCACACCCGTTTGTGTTGACGCCATACTCTTGTGTTTCACCAACCTTCTTTCAGGGGGTTCTCCTGTTGACTTCCCTACAACCAAATAAGAGGGCTACCCTCAAAACAACACCCCGATATGCCTCCGCCTCATAGCGAGAACTTTAGACACATTTGCCAGTGGGTCCACAGGCGAGCTCGAGCCCTATGGGCCAAAGGTACAGTAACTGCGAACACTTTTGCAAACAAGCTTCCCGTTTGAGCGGCGCTCAGCAATTCTGGTTCACATCTAGGTCGAAAGGAACTCTTGTGCCAAGTTGCTACCACCCTCTTTCAATCGCAGTGCTTATTGTGCTTTTGCTCCCTTAGGTTTCCCTTTAAACCAGCTCCGCACAAGGAACCCTCAAGGAACAACAAAAACATTAGCCAAGAAGGTGATCTTTGGATCCACTGCATTTAGGACTACAGGTACGTTGAAACCATGATAATAACAACCCCAACACATAGTGCCATTAGCCTGCTGGCCAAATCTTCCAAAACCAACTGGGTAGGTTTCAAAATAGGGGACCCCCAAAAGCAAGGGGTTCCCAAAAGGGTACCACCTCCAAACAACACACAAAACGACTGTCAATTTAAGTTGCCCAAAAGCTGAGCTTTAAAACCATCGAATAGGGAACAACTAGAAAAGGTACCGAGCCTCAGCAAAAGGAGCCACATCTAGCTACTTGGATGCTACTTACACAGGATATATAAGTTACAATCATTTTGTTTGCCTGGGGCGAACCGCAGTTTCCCCACTTGCGATTGGCTAGCACCTGCAACGCGTTTGCCTGGGAATGCACGATATGCCACACCCATCTGGCCATGGGTCAAAACCCCGAACCCCCAGTGAACATCCCAATCCCCACTAAAAATAAACTAAAATGGGTGGTGCACCTATCCCAAAATAGAATCCCATTGGTTTTGAACTATGGCCATCTCACACCCAAGCCACCTGCAGCTTCCGTGTCTCCAGGTCTTGCAGCAGTTGCAGCGCCTGCTGCCACTGGGCTCCCAAAGCAGAGGCGCCCACCAGCGCGCCGAAGACCTCAGAGGTCAGGGCCCAGCCAGAACAACGCCGGCGAAAAGGAAGACGCAACGAACCAACTTGGAGTTTCCTCAGTTTGGGTTTGTTGTGTTCTGGGCTTTAAATTTGCTTCTTCGTTGTTGTTTTGTTCAAGTTGTTTGGTGTATTTTCAGGTTATTTCTGTTTGCTTCTTCGTTGTTGTTGGGTTTCTTGTCTAAAGGCGCTGGCTGTTTGTTTCTTCGCTTTCTTCAGTTTGTTTTGTTGTGGCCCAACCTCCAACCCATTTCTTGCTGCACTGTTTTGGTGCTTGTCCTCGTTTTCTGCTGGTTCCTTTGCAAACCCCCACCAAAAGTATAAACCAAGCAAGGGTGGGACCTAATGCAGACCCCCGGAGCCCTACCATTGTGTCTCAGATCTACCCAAAGCCCTGCGAATTCAAAGGGCGGTTGCACCTATTTGTGGCTGGGACTGTCCCTGACTCTTCATCTACCCAGGTTTTCATTGTGGCTCAATTGAGCAGCGCTCGTTTCACCCTGCCACCTTTGCTTTAGTAACATGGATGCAAACATTTATGTTATAAGGAACACACTCCCTACTAGACAAAGAGCCTCATCCCCGTTCACCCAAAACTCCGAAGCTGCGAGACACGGATGGCTTTTGTGGCCCTTGCCGCAACTTTCGCTCCGAAGCCCGCGGCTCGCTCGCGCGGCGACTTCCCCCCCTCCGCCTTGATCTCCGGCTGCAGCTTCCGACGCTCCAACTTCTGCAGCAGCACCTGGGCCCTCTGCCACCGACTCTGGCGCCCCAGCTCCGAGATGGCGCTGACCTGGCCGGTGGATTGGTTGGGAACCCAAGAAATCGCCGAATGGCCGGCGTCGAAATGGGGAGAAAAGCGAAATGGGGGGGGTATTCCTCCTGGGCTGCCCTTTGAAGCGAGGCGAAAAGGACGATGTCGATTGCGATTCGTAAATAGGGAGGCAACACAGAAGAGTGTTCCCACCAATATTCCCCACCCTGAAAAGGAAAAGGAGGAGGAAATACAGAAAAGTTGGGCACCAAACACATCCTGATTTACTCCCAGTTGGCCGAAGTCACATTTATTTTCAATGGGCATTTGTCAGACAGCTTGTGGCATCACCCCTTCCCGGCCAACTCCCAGCCTAGCACTTCCTTTTCCGTGTCCACCACCAAGCATAAACAAGTACTAAGCAGTACTTGTTGATAGACTACTTGAGTAGCCGAACTCTGACCCTAATTTGCTTTGTCGACCCCCGGCCCCATTGTTGTTTGAGGGGGCCTGTATTCAGCACTCCCCGACATTCTTGTAAAAACAAACGCACACACACACACGACACACACACACACGCAAGCACGCACGCACGCACGCGCACGCATGCACGCACGCACACACGAACACACGCACACACGCACACACGGACACACACACACACACACACACACACACGGACACACACACACACAAACACACACACACACACACCCACCCACCCACCCACCCACCCACCCACCCACCCACCCACCCACCCACCCACCCACCCACCCACCCACCCACCCACCCACCCACCCACCCACCCACCCACCCACCCACCCACCCACCCACCCACCCAC
>CAUJNA010003660.1:817642-825548 GCA_963377175.1 Effrenium voratum | reverse complement strand
ACCAACTGCCCCTGAGCTGAGCAGGCCGAGAGTGCTCAAATACCTGCTGCTCATAGCTTTCAGCGCTGAAGCGGTCCAGAGGGAGCGGCCAGCCACAAAAGCTTCGCTTCCCGCGCTTGCGCCGGCAGCAGAGAGGAAAAGGAAAGAGAAAGGAAGACTAGAGGCTGAATGGGCGGGCCCGCACTCCTTTGCACACAGCGAGAACCAACCAAAGGAGTGCGCCGGCAGCAGAAAGGAAGCAAAAAGGCCGGACGAGCGGGCCGTGACAGAGCTTCAGCGCTGAAAACTGTGCCCTGCAGGTGCTTGAGCGCTTTTCCAGGCCGCGCTCGTTTGCCCACAGCGAAAAGAGGCCGCTGGACGGACCGATAGCCTTGCTGCATATTGGACTCAGCCGCGACGTTAGGCACCCGGCCGCGGCGGAGCAGGCTGCCGGCGCACTCCTTTGGTCGCTGCGGCGAAGCGAGTGCGGCCTCCAAGCGCGCTGGACGCGAAGCTGTTCTTGCTGCTTGCGCCCTGGGGACCGATAGCTTTCTACCTTCTGTATAGGATTCTACAGTGACGTTCGGCACCCGGCCGCGGTGGAAACAGCCGCCCTTGGCAAGACGCACAGCAAACCCAAAGGAAAGAAGAGCAGGGATCGGCAGACTGTCCCAGACGCAGGCGCACATGGGCATGGACAGGCCGGGGATTGAGCCCGCCCTCTCACATGCTGGGTGTGATGCCGCTACACCAACTACCCCTGAGCTGAGAAGGCCGAGAGTGCTCAAACATGCTGGCCGCAGATTTCAGCGCTGAAGCTCTGTCACGGCCAGCCCGTTCGGCCTGTCTTCGCACTCCTTTGGTTGGTGCTCGCTGTGGGGGGCAAACGAGTGCGGCCTAAAACAGCGCTCGAACACCTGCAGGGCATAGCTTTCAGCGCTGAAGCTCTCTCGCGGCCCGCCCGTACGGCCTTTTTTCTTCCTTTTTCTCCTTTTCTGCGCACTCCTTTGGTTTCTTTCCTTTTCCTTTCTGCTGCCGGCGCACTCCTTTGGTTGGCGCTCGCTGTGGACAAACGAGTGCGGCCTGGAAAAGCGCGGGAAGCGAAGCTTGTGTGGCTGGCCGCTCCCTCTGCACCGATAGCTTTGCTGCATGTTGGACTCAAATGCGACGTTAGGCACTCGGCCGCGGCGGAGCAGGCTGCCGGCGCACTCCTTTGGTTCGTGCTCGCTGCAGCGCAGCGAGTGCGGCCTCCAAGCGCGCTGGACGCGAAGCTGTTCTTGCTGGTTGCGCCCTGGGGACCGATTGCTGTCTACTTTCCATATAGCACTCCTTTGGTTGGTGCTCGCTGTGGGCAAACGAGCGCGGCCTGGAAAAGCGCTGAAAACAAGCAAACAAGCAAGCAAGCGAGCAAGCCAGCAAGCCAGAACCAGCCAAAAGCCGCTGCCAGAACAAAAAAAAACCTGGGCTGGCCCCCAGCGGAGGGGTCGGCGGCACTGGGCGGCAGCCCTTAAATATCCCCCAGTAAAGGACCTTGATCCCGGACGGGCTTGTTGAAAAACCCCCAGCGAGCTCGATGGGCTTTTTGTCCAGATCAGATCTCTGGTGCTGTTCCAGACTTAGAACACTGAGGGCCGCACACTTGCAGCCGTCCACCAGAGAACCTGAACCATGCAAACAAAGCTCCGACTGCAAAAGGGACGCGCGCAAGCCAAAGGAAAATTGAGATGGACTGAGGCTTTGGACAGCCAAATCAAGGTCAATATATATATATATATCTCTTTGACCATTCACATGCGTGCAACATGAGCTCATATCGCAACTCATGTCCGTTCGATCCAAGAGGCCTTGAGTCAGACTATCCTCTGATCCCCAAATGGGCGATCGACGTTCGAACTTCATACATCTTAGGGCGCATGCAACAGCTGCCCCACAATGGCAAGCCGAAAGGAAAAAGCAAATCCCGTGGCAAGCTGCGGAATCCATGTATAACAAATGTTTCTTGGGCAGTGCTGCTGTTGTCCCAGGGTTGCTCTCAAGACCCTGGCTCCGGGATAGAAACTGGTTCTCTAGCTTCCAGAGAAACCGCGCCGATTCTCCGAACTTGTGCTCTGTTCATGCCTCACAGGCTGGGAGCAACTCTGTCGATCCATAATGGTTTTGGAGCTGGGCAGGACCCAGCCTTGCTGGGCGCAGCATCAATCTCCACATTGGCAGCTGGTTGAGACCATTCTTTGCCACCAAGCAGCCAAGTCCTTCCCTCCAATGAAAGGCCCTGGATTCATCCAGCTTCCGGCTCTCCACATTGGAGGCCCCATCAACACTGAGGATCATTCGAGGTGAAACCTGCGCCAAACCCCAGTGTGGGAAACTTTCAAGGTGGGTCACCAACCGCTGCAAATAGACTAACAACACCTTGTTGAAATAACCATTGCTGACCCCAACAAACGTGCCATCACAGGAACAGTTTTAGCGTTTGCTTTCTGCATAGGACAACTCTTTTGAGCAGTCGGAAATGCAGTGGGAACAAATGACTTGCAGGCCGCCCTCGGTTGAGAAGTCGACTATCAATAATATCGAAGGTTGACACATGGACTTTGAGCACGGTACGTACCCTTTTGGCTTTGAATCTTGAGGCTCCTCTTTCTGATATGGGACAGCTTTTCCATTTTGGGAGACCGATTCCTATTGTGAGACACACCCATTTCACCCGACTGAGGCCCCTGCTCGCCGCCCCCCGGCTTCTGCATGTAGGCCACAGAGTTGCCTCTCGCGAATTCGGCGGTTTCCCTGTGCTTCCGTTTTAGACCTCACCCCAAAAGGAAACTCAACTGGAAACTGGCCCACAAAATGTTGTTTGAACAAAAAGGAAACCCTGGCCATTGTACCTCTTGTGGGTCAAAGGCTAAGGAATTGGTCCCTTTGTCCCGGAAAGTAAGTACCCCCCCAACAGCCTCAGGATAACCCACCCAAACCGTTGAATGCATTGAATCGTTGAGGCAAATCTTGAGGTCATATTTGCCCTTATTTGGCTGAAAACCGGGTAACCCTCAGGGAGGTGCGGTCCTGTAGGGTCCCAAACAGGTTCTTGGCTTCTATTTCAATCTTGGGGGCAGCAGAATGAAACAAAACCAGGGTGAAACGTGGCCTTCACCATGGAGGGGTCGGCGGCACTGGGCGGCAGCCCTTAAATATCCCCCAGTAAAGGACCTTGATCCCGGACGGGCTTGTTGAAAAACCCCCAGCGAGCTCGATGGGCTTTTTGTCCAGATCAGATCTCTGGTGCTGTTCCAGACTTAGAACACTGAGGGCCGCACACTTGCAGCCGTCCACCAGAGAACCTGAACCATGCAAACAAAGCTCCGACTGCAAAAGGGACGCGCGCAAGCCAAAGGAAAATTGAGATGGACTGAGGCTTTGGACAGCCAAATCAAGGTCAATATATATATATATATCTCTTTGACCATTCACATGCGTGCAACATGAGCTCATATCGCAACTCATGTCCGTTCGATCCAAGAGGCCTTGAGTCAGACTATCCTCTGATCCCCAAATGGGCGATCGACGTTCGAACTTCATACATCTTAGGGCGCATGCAACAGCTGCCCCACAATGGCAAGCCGAAAGGAAAAAGCAAATCCCGTGGCAAGCTGCGGAATCCATGTATAACAAATGTTTCTTGGGCAGTGCTGCTGTTGTCCCAGGGTTGCTCTCAAGACCCTGGCTCCGGGATAGAAACTGGTTCTCTAGCTTCCAGAGAAACCGCGCCGATTCTCCGAACTTGTGCTCTGTTCATGCCTCACAGGCTGGGAGCAACTCTGTCGATCCATAATGGTTTTGGAGCTGGGCAGGACCCAGCCTTGCTGGGCGCAGCATCAATCTCCACATTGGCAGCTGGTTGAGACCATTCTTTGCCACCAAGCAGCCAAGTCCTTCCCTCCAATGAAAGGCCCTGGATTCATCCAGCTTCCGGCTCTCCACATTGGAGGCCCCATCAACACTGAGGATCATTCGAGGTGAAACCTGCGCCAAACCCCAGTGTGGGAAACTTTCAAGGTGGGTCACCAACCGCTGCAAATAGACTAACAACACCTTGTTGAAATAACCATTGCTGACCCCAACAAACGTGCCATCACAGGAACAGTTTTAGCGTTTGCTTTCTGCATAGGACAACTCTTTTGAGCAGTCGGAAATGCAGTGGGAACAAATGACTTGCAGGCCGCCCTCGGTTGAGAAGTCGACTATCAATAATATCGAAGGTTGACACATGGACTTTGAGCACGGTACGTACCCTTTTGGCTTTGAATCTTGAGGCTCCTCTTTCTGATATGGGACAGCTTTTCCATTTTGGGAGACCGATTCCTATTGTGAGACACACCCATTTCACCCGACTGAGGCCCCTGCTCGCCGCCCCCCGGCTTCTGCATGTAGGCCACAGAGTTGCCTCTCGCGAATTCGGCGGTTTCCCTGTGCTTCCGTTTTAGACCTCACCCCAAAAGGAAACTCAACTGGAAACTGGCCCACAAAATGTTGTTTGAACAAAAAGGAAACCCTGGCCATTGTACCTCTTGTGGGTCAAAGGCTAAGGAATTGGTCCCTTTGTCCCGGAAAGTAAGTACCCCCCCAACAGCCTCAGGATAACCCACCCAAACCGTTGAATGCATTGAATCGTTGAGGCAAATCTTGAGGTCATATTTGCCCTTATTTGGCTGAAAACCGGGTAACCCTCAGGGAGGTGCGGTCCTGTAGGGTCCCAAACAGGTTCTTGGCTTCTATTTCAATCTTGGGGGCAGCAGAATGAAACAAAACCAGGGTGAAACGTGGCCTTCACCATGGCTTTGCTCAAGGTAAACTGCCATGCACAACGGCCACGTCTGTTGGCAACCGCGCCTTCGTATGCGCTAGACTTCAAAGCCTGGTGTTTCTGGTTGGTCACTTTGCCAAGCGTTGTTTCCTTGCTTTGAGCATTGGTGGCGTGAATCGACGGTTAGTGGGGCAAGCGATGGCCTAGCTTGGCACCTGGCAAAATAATGGAACCATATTTGTTGAAGGGCGTTGAAGGGAGTGCATATCGCACTTGGGATTGTTCCAGTAATGTTCGACAAGAACCTGCGAACCACGTGTTGTTACTGGGTGCTGCGGTGTTTCTCCCCTGATTTGAGCAGGGACATAGGCTTGCCCCAATATCTTCCCCCATTCAAGAAACAGCTACCAATCTGAACAAATCATACATATTCACTGACTCAAAAATAGCGTCCAAATCAAACCGGTTTCAAGCCAGCACTTCGGATCGCTTCAAGTATCTTCATTCATTGTCATTGCATCTTGCCCTTGGTGGCTTGGATTGGTGGTTTTCTGGATTTGAGCCCCTGGTTGTCGACTCAACCCAAAGGCAACGCAGCCCTCCACACCACCAATCCAAGGCACCAGCCAGAAAAAGGTTGAAGAAACCCAACAGCGAGAAAAAAACGGTTGAACAAACCCAACAGCCAACAAAAGGTTGAAAAACCCAACAGCCAAACAAAGTTTGAACTCTATATTTGCCGCTAAGATCGTGTCCCTCAAAGTGACTAAAGTGGCCTCTCGCAACGGAAGCAATCCTCTCGCTTGGCAGGCCTTGTGTTTCCCTGCCCTGCTGATCCACGGTGAAGAACTTCTTGTACCCGTAGATCTCCACTCTTTCCTCGTGCCACTGATGGTTCCAAAACACCAATTCTTCTTAAACGCAATAACACTAGAATCATCTTCAATCAAATACCATGAATCCAAAAATAACTCAGCCTTCAGTTCGGCTGATTTGTTTACCAGCATGGAACCCCAACGAGGGGTCCAAATAGTTTTCCGAGGAGACACCCAGGGGCGAGCTGTCAACCCCGTCAGCCAGAAGCTTTGGAAGGGCAAACAGGATTCACACGACCTCTCGCGAGATAAGATTCATACACTGGTTGGTGACTCTGACTAACCTCAATGAGCAGGAGCGTCCACTCTAAGTGGAGACCATTGACTCAAGGAACCTGACAAACTCACGTCCTGAGCAAATTGGCCAACAAGAAGTCCAAACTGTTGGTTGCCACTAAAATGGTCTGCCCAAAAAGTACAAAGTCCAGGAACTCAGTAAGTGAGCGAAAGGTCCCGGGCATGTTTTAGGAATCCCGCGCTCTGACAGGCCCCGACGTGAGGCAGCCTTTTGGGTTGCCGATGACAAGCAGAACAAGGAAAGGTCCGATCGGGAAAGGGATTGGCGGTGCCGTAGATTTGTCCCCTTAAAGCGCAAAGGACTGTCATTCGAACATGGCCCCAACCTAACAAAAAAAATTGGGGGCGATTGCAGCTCTTTATCTCTCTTAATAGGGACAAGCATCCCTGGCTCCTTGGCTTGGCCAATGTCCATAGAAACGGTGCAAGTCAACGTTTGGGTTCGGTCGACTCAGGCGTGTGCTCTCAGGTTGTCCAAAGGCATGTCGATGTCCCAAAAGGTCAAGTTCAACCTCAGTCGTGCAAGTTGGCTCTTGCCTCATTGCTTGGGCCGCAACCTTTCTGGCAGAATCGTCCCAGCCTGGGTCCGTAACTGTATTGTATGTGTATATTAATATATATATATATAAGCGACTTTGAGGCTCAAGATCCACCCGAGCTATAAGGCGGCTCAAAGAGACACTTCTCAAAAGGCAATTGGCAAAGGCGTTCCCTTCCTTGAGTCTGATCCGGTGGGGTCCCTCTCAGATTGACAGAACCCACCCAATGGGGCTATAATCTATTTTATGAGCGTAACCATTTTCGGGTTGATTTAAACGGAAACCAACAAGGAAGCGATGGGGGTCGCCCTATTTCGGCTGTACTGTCAGGCACGGTTGCAGGCGAGAAAGTGCTGTTGGTGGATCTTGCGATGCGGCTGCATTTGGGCTCACGCGGTTCTGCCCTCTTCTTGTGCGTTTCGGGGTCCCAAGATATGATTCTACCCATGCTTCGTGCCGGGTGTGGTCCCGAATCGAGGATTCCGCTGCGACCTATCCAGGCATACAGGATGAGAGTGCACAGTTCTGAGGTTTGGCTCCTTTGATAGCAAAAATCTGAGCCTGACTTAGACTTGTACGTATACTGTCACGATTCACAACACATTTACCGTGCATTCCCCATGGGTGGTGGGTTTACTTGCAATACGGCTTGGGGAAGCTTCTCCAGCGCCATTTTTCCAGTCACGTCCCCTCGAAAGGCCACTACCCTCCACACCCATCAGTTGCCTTTGGTCCCTGTCCACCAACCTGGGCAATACTATCAAGGGGCACCAACCGTTTGCCAGGAGGATGAGGCCATGGACCACCATGGACTGATCCATTCCAAATCCAACCACGGGACCGTGGACTGATCGCTCGCATGGGGTCCAGGCTTGGGCACGTAAACCGCGAAGCCATCAGAGCGCTTGAAGCTGGCCTGGCTGGTAAGTGGTGGGCAACTGGGTGTTTCTTTTGTTCTGTCGTAAAAGGGGCCATTAGGAAATGGAGGTGAGTCTCCAAAATCTAAAGTTCAATAGGGAGCTGGCAAAGTTCTGAAATTGCCCCCCATTTCAGTTTCCAGGGAAAACTGCCTGGGTTGCTTTTTTGGTTGGTCGCTACGAGAACTCGAGTCAAACGCCTCACGCAAGCAAGGCTGAAAGGGCTCTTATCCTGATAGCACATCCAACTTCATGGCTTCGCTGGGCAAAAGGCATTCCTCTTCTCACGACCCTTTTTCATTAGTACGGTTCGGGTTTTGGATCAAACAACTGCTTGTTCCTTGAGAAACTGACGTGGTTTCTTTCAACCCTAGAACACGCAGCCAGTTGTGGTTTGCTCGCTGGAGTCAAGCAAGCACACAACTCCATCTCACTGGAAGGAAACCTACGTCCATTCAACCCTTGAACGGAAACGCCTTGATTTCTTTGAGTCTGCCC
>CAUJNA010003660.1:780142-812642 GCA_963377175.1 Effrenium voratum | reverse complement strand
CAGTTCTTGGCAGGACAATGATCTGTGACTGGAAACCATAGGCCCGGTTCCGGTAAAAATTACGAATGTCCCCCGAAGACCCCGTGCTTTCTCCGTGGCCCCACCTTTTTGTTGTTTCTCTGTACCCATCTCTTAGCTTTGGGGTCCCAAAAAACGATGGCTTGCGTCAAAGAAACCAAGGCATCGCTCTGCCCAAGAGTTCCCGGGCGCCCGACGCTGGCATCGCCCGGCTCGTATTCTCCGGTCACAACCTGAGCCACGAGCCCAGCGCAGCACCGACTTTCCATGGGCCCACTGAGCTCAACATCCTACGTACTTTGGAGCCAATGGGACGTGGGCCTCTCAAGGTTTGGCAAAATTGCCGGCAAGGCTTAGTTCGCCTGACCAGTGCTTCCGGCTACCGCAGTAGTAAGCCGGTAGTCTTGCCGCCAAGTTGTGCGAGCGTCACATTGATGGTTTCCCCTCATTCCCTCCCCCCCTAGTTTTAGGAGTTTGCATGGGTTCCCTTCGTTACCTAATATACTACAATCGTATTTAAAAGCACTGGGTTAAGTAAGACTGTTTTGAGCCATACTTGCAGGGAGCCCCGCCTCTTAAAGGACCTCCTGTATGAACCCAAGCAGCTCCTCAAAATGACGAAGCCCCCCAACCAGGCGTCACAAACCGACACAATGACAGCAAGGTCAGCAAGGTCCAAACATAGGACAAGTTCAATTCGTTCATCCCATGCGTTCCTCCCTGCAACAGGTTGAGAGTTGGGTCGGTCGCAAAATGTGGACCCCCCAAAGAACATGTGTGGTTTCCCCTTAGCTTGCCGTTCAAATCCATACAAGATCTAAAAAGGGAGGCTATCCCTGGCCCCAAAAAAGGGTCCACTCAAGTGACATCCTCGCAATGATTGGCGTTTCAGGGAACGTTCAGCCAACCGACAAAACATGGCCCATTTGGGTCGGCCGCCTCAAAATGGCGCAAGCGCGCGCGGCGCGCCTCCACGACCATGTCCACGCCCTGGCCATCTATCTGCAGGACCTTGGCGTGAGGGGTCGCGCTGCCGGCCCTGCCTTTCAACTGCAATGGGGAAGCGGAATACCAAACTCTCAGTCAGGGGGTTATTCATCAACCAGGGGTTCTTCGGCACTTGGGCTCTCAGAACTTTCTGGGGAGCAGAGGGGCCAGAGAAATCACCCCCAAAATCTTGCCCAGGTCAACACCCCTCGATCAATTTCGGAGCCACGGGCCAAGGTCCGCGCGTTCTCGAAGCGCAAGTCAGGAGCTCCGATGGGATTTGGCCCCTGGTCAAGCCGCGTGCTTTTCGAGCGCGCGCCCCAGAGAGGGCGCTGAGCCATCCGCGTGACGCTTTTCAGGTGAGTCCCAAAGCAGGTGGTCAAGGAGTCTACTCAAAATTAAGTGAAGCAAAGACGGGCGGATATCGCTCTTGTTGTGGTTTGGACTTCCCAGCCACCAACAAATGGTACCCTATACAAAGAAAGGGTTTTCTCTCGCGGACCCAACGTTGGCAGCCAGTTTTTCCCCCGAGTAGGCAACCAATTTGGCTCGAGGTCAAGCAAGCAAATCGACATGGGTGTGTCTCAAAATGTTGAAACCACCAAAATGGTAGTTTTTGTGGTACGATTAAGGATCACCTAAAGCTCATTTGTCACCACCCTTTTTCCGAGGTGTAGGGAGCCCTGATTTAAGGGGTAACACAAGAGGGCCAACTAATTACAAACCAGTATCATTCCATGAAACACAGCTATTTAGGTGTTCCCTACGAGCGTTTAGGGACACCCTTCCCAAGAAAAGCTGAAAAGGGGAATCCAGAGCTTGGGGAAACAGAGGGCCATTCAATCAGATGGGGTGGGGTACTGAAAAAACCTCTTTTTTGTTTGTCATGATGGTGGTGGTAAGCTTATAGACTTCTTTCTATTTCGTCATGTGTCTTCGTATTACCCAGAGGGTCCAAGTACCTCATGAGGATGGCTTTTGGGGGGTAAAAAGGGTTCTAGCTGCCTCCTTAGAAGGTACAAAGGGACCCTATGGGTTAGTTTAGCCCCTTCTGTTCGCACGACTTCCCCCCGCAAGTCGCAAATTGATTGTAGCCTTGCCCATGAGGTTGTTGTTGATCACTCGGCCCAAGTCCAGCACCTCGTAGCCTCCCAGCTCTGCGAGGGCCCCGGGTGGTTTTTTTTTTTTTTTTTTTAAAAAAAAAAAACTGTTTTCTTGTTTAGTGCTTGTTCCATGTCGTCCTTTATTTTGATATACAGATATATATATATATATATATATGTATATACATATTAGTATATATATATATATATTCAAAAAAATGAATGGGGGCCTAAACAACTTAGACAATTCCTCATCCTAAGCTGGGTGCGACTTGAGTCTTTGAGTAGGGGATCGGTCTGAAGAAAATAAGCCCATGTCCTTTTGGTCCTAGCATCCAGTAGTAATACCCCGTTTCCAACAGTGGAAGCTGGCAGAAGACTTGCTGAGAAGGCTGCATTTCTCTTGAAAAGTTCCCCTGTCCACTGCCATTGTTGAGAATAGGGCAAATACTGGGTCTCTTAAAGTGGTTAAACTTTGAGGGGTCGCAAAATTGCTTTAGGGTCATGGTTTCCCTTTAAAGCATCGTTTACGGGGTAAATTTTAGATGATACCACTCTAATGGACCAATGTGATACCAATACGGGCCATCCTCGTGACTATGTTATAAAGCATTCCCTTGTGGCCCTCACCCTAAGTGCCTTGCCCATGGTGCTGAATAGGGGTCAGAGAAAAAAGGAAAAGACAAAACAACATCCATCCTCGTTTGGTTTACCTTATGCCCACATCTTTCAGTGGTTCTTGCATTATATATATATATATACCGGGTTTGTGCCCCGTTTGCCCCTAGACGTAGTTTGGGGGCAGCAACAATCATAGAACTTGCCTGACATGCCCAAGGGCCCGTCACGGTACCGCCTGGAAGGTCTTCTAAAGGCACCCCCTGTTGGGATCTTTTGGGAGGCAACAGCAGGTTCCTAGGAAGGAACATAGAACCACGCCATTTGGCTCAACCGGCCACCCCCCTCCCTCATTTAGGCTTTCTTTGGGAAGTGTTTGTTTAGGACAGTGGCAAACACAAACTAGACTTTCCGCCGTGTCTGGGGTCTGCACGAGACGGGTGAAAGGAATCCGGGCAAATGACTACAACTCACGTGGAAATAAGGAATCCTGGATGTGCCTCTCGTATTCTCCCGAGGTGAGGCTGTTCTGAATTGAATCGACCTGGATGCAGTCCTTACAACACAGGTCCTTTGGCCGTCCTTCCGCCAAGTTTGGCATACCCCAAGGAGCTACAATGTTCGTCCAAGGGAAATCAATTTATGCATCCAATAGCTCAATTGCCCGGTCATCCTGGTAGGAAAAGGATATATACCATTTTGGGATTGACCACTTTAGTTGGAGAACCCTGCAACAAACCGGGAGAAAGAGGGTCACTGAACACTTGGAAGAAGGTGGTCTCAAAAGGACAACCCAACCCCCAAGAATCTGGCGCTCTGTTCAACCGAAACTTTCCCCGGCGGCTGGTTGGGATCAGTTGCCTCGAACATCATGCAACTTAAAACCTGGCCCCGACCACTACCAGTGAACACATTTATTGCCCGTTGAGTGGTTGATCCAAATCTTCGTCGTCAACTGTTAGGTGGGGGCAGGGTTCACTTTGGACGTCTCTCGTCGCAACGGTTCGTCCGCGGAGGTGATGCAAACATTGTCTTGAACTTTTGAAGGGAACCTCTTACAAAAGGCGGTTGGCCGACAAAAATCCTGTGGAAATGATGTCCACCAATGGGCGCAATGAAACCCAAACAAGCCCCGCCTGCTAAGCATTGCTGTGGGGCAACTGTCCAACTGCTGACCTCTCCCTCAGACTTTCACGGTTGAGATGCTGTGGATAAAAGTCCGCCAGTTGGGATGGATGAAACCCCGTGAACATCCATGAACACTGAAACACACCACCTACCAACTGGTGCGAAGTGGATATTTTGTTCATTCATTGTCCCCTTCACACATTATCCTGGCAAAAAGGACACAAATTCAAGATCGAGAAAAGGTTCCTTCAGTAAAATGATCTTCCACTGGACGTCAGTCAACCTCCCTGATAGTGGATGGGAGGTTGAAAGAACATGTCGCTGGCAAACAACTCTGCAGCCGCCCAAATCTGGTCAACCACTCAAGCTTCAAGTTTCACCTCCCCTCAACCCCCCCCCCCCCCCGGGCCCAAAAAGCGGGTAAACTCACTTGGCAAGCAGGTTGCTTTCATGATCACAAAGGGAATCAACCCCTGTGGTCCCTCTCGCATTGGGAGCCCTAGCAAACGAATTCTGAAAGTTCATTGCTGGGACTGCCATCAGTCAGATGGACTTTCCTCATCATCCCTTGGCGTAGCCATGTTGCAGCCCAAAGGGGTAAACACGGTCAAGATCCAAGGGTGCACATACAACGACGAGGAACTCCTTACTTAGCTCAGTGGCTCGTTGTTCCTTGGGCAAGGTTTCAAGTGTTGGTTGGAGTCATTTTTTTCAAACTCTAAACTCTGAAAGTCTAAAAGGTCGAAGGACCCGTATCACTGGGAAACGCCAAGTGGGTTGACCGCCCAAACAGAACGTGCCAACTTCATCGAGAGAAACTCGCCTCCGGAGTCGCAGCCCGGATCCGCGATGAAGGGCTTCCTGAGGTGCGCCCTCTGTTCGATTCGGAAGGCAAGGGAATCCCAGCCTGGGTGTTGAAAAAAACGGAGTAATCCAGCAGCTTAGAACCATGGATATAATAACCAGTAATTTGCCAACTTTGGAATTGACCATGGTTTACAATTGGGGTTTGTCCCCTCACCATAGTTCTGAGCTACTTGCAAAGTTGGTTGACCACCAAAGGAAGCTGAATCCTTGGCCAAATGAATTGATGTGGCCGCGGCCAGGATCTGAAAGTGATTCGAGTGCTTTCCGGAAAGGACAAATGTCAACCCTTTACTGCTTACCTTTTGCTTGTTCCGCTACGGAACACCCTTGCGATTTTGTTTGTTTTGTTTTTTTAAGCGAGGGTAACAGGGCCAGGTTGGTGCAGTCTACCCATTCGACCAGCTTGAGGAGAAGTCATCTAAGAATTTGGTGGAGCTGACTAAACTCCGAACATTCTCAAACCATGCCCGACTCGATTCAGTCACATCCGGCACCTCAAATTTGGAAACTCCCTCGAATGTTCCATGATGCCTTTGTTCCGCTGACAACCAGAGATGCTCATGGATTAGCCTCTTGTGTTACCCTCCCGACTAACATGGAATCGATCAGAGGGGAACTTGTCTTTCAGCCCGTTCCCCTCCCAACTGCCTCAAAGCAACACCTCTAAATGTTTGTGTCACAAGGAACCCCCCAAAATGGTGCTCCTTTCGGTCAAACCTCAAAAAAACATACCCTAAAACGGGCACTCAAACGGAGTCCTATGCTCGCAACGGTTAAACCCCTGACCCGCATCCCAGCGAACATCCAAGCGACTCACTTGAGTTTGTCTAGGATTTGGACCGCAACCGAGCATTGATGTGTCCATCTGTGTTTCCCTTTAAAACCAACAAGGGCCCGGGATGAATAAAATGGCCGAACCAAAGCTCAGAAGATCGGCGGCATTTCCCTTAATAATTGGCGCGGGTGTCTTTTTGATTGTGGTGGACAAATGATTTCACAGTGGCATTCCCATCCCCTTGTCTGCTTCCTCACCTTCAAGGGGAGTTCCTTGGTGCCACAAAGCATGGACTCAAATAACCGGGTCCTAAAGGAACGTACTTGTCCATACTGGAGCGGGTTGACTCTGGCAAAAATATCAGCGCAATTATGTATGAGAGACATCCAAAAAAGGGATGCCTTAGTTAGTCGGGTTAACAGAAAGGCGACCCCGCGTGCCAGTAGTAGAAGCATCTATATTCACCATCCCCCAAAACACTTCGCTCCAAATCAAAATGGAACCCAAAACGGAGCTCCTTTTCCCAAAGTAGATTCCTCCCAAATGTTCATTGATTTCACTTCCTGAGTGCGGTGGTCAGAAAAACAAACCTTTGGTCTGCCTAAATGGTTCTCCCAAAAATCAAGTCCAGGAACTCGGCTCACTCCCATGGCGACGCCAGGAAAGTGCCGATCAGTAGGGCAGTAGGACCCTCCGGGTGTTGGGAATGAACCGTTTGGGGATTCACTTTAAGGAAACCGCCAGTTGAATATGGGGGTCCTTCCAACTCATTCCTATCAAACCAGCAAGTAAGGAACTCAAGGAGCCCTAGGGTCCCAAGCCTCTATATTTGTTCAGGTCTTTTGGGGTCAAAGGCCCTCATATTCAAGGTCAACCGTCATTCCCTTTAAGGAAACCACCAGTTGGATGGTTTATAGGCTTATACGGGGGTCATTCCAAGCCATTCCTATCGAACCAGCGAGGAACTCAGCGAGGCACTCAAGGAGTTTCGCAAAATGCGATCTGGGGCCGCGGGCTCGAATTCCGTGGGCCCTTCTTCCGCGCAGGTGCCATGCACCCTGGCGATCAAGCGAGCTATGAGCAGATTCAAAGGCCGAATGTATCACCATATCTATATATAAATATGTAGAATTTTACATATGTACATATATATATATATATACATACACATGCGAAAGTAAACCCATGATAATTTATTTGGGGCCCACGAGTGGCTGGTTGCTTGCAATAATTCCTGTCTAGTTAAGCCCTGTCTAGAGGTTTGTTTGAGGCACTTATGTACTCCTTACATCATGTATACATATATATATATGTCTATTATGTACTTTTATGGGCATAAACATTCAGTGGCTAAACTTTATGTGCCTCTTTCTGGACCCCAGGTAATTAATTAAGGGCGGGCCAAGGTAGAACAGAACGGGTCCCAAAGAAAATCGGACGGACACCGACTTGAACAACGACGAGGCGAGACGTCGCCATATTTGGACACAGGGCAGGCAGGGCTCCGTCAGTAGGAACCTCCTACTCCAACAGCTCTCAGTTCTGTAGATGACATGCGGACCCCCCTTCGAACATTGCAAACAACAAACAGGGCCGATTCTTGCGCATGTGTGCTTTTCGTCCTGGGAAGGGTACCGCTCCCGGAAATCCGCCTGCTTTGGGGAACCGGCCTCAAAACCAACCACACAAAGGGTACCCCTCAAAAGAAGGCAAACCCCAAATGAGGGGTTTTGAAGGCCTGGGCGAACGGCAACCGGGAAGCCAAAGCATGTGCAGCTTCACTTCGGTGTTCCTTTCCAACAAACAAACAAAAGGGCACCAAGCCTCAAACAAGCACAGACCCACATGGCATATACCGGTACCTGGCCAAATTGGCCAAGTTGCTCTGGTTCCCGACAATGAAACCGCCTTTTGAGGGCACCTCGGGGTCGACTCCCTGGTTCGCTGAGGCCAGCGCTTGTACACGGTATCCGCCGAGGTATAGAACTCCTTCGGCCGAACACCGAGTCACCCAAACCCACTGGCTGCTGGCTTGAGATTCAAGATGAGTAAGGCTTGCATTGACCTGCTTAGAATTCTGATTCATCCAAAACCAGAGACTGAGTGGCCCCCGAGTTTTCAATGTGTTGAGCATAGGATGAGTGGTGATAGGGGTGTGTCGGCTTTGGGTGGTCCCTCATGCGTGTTGCGTGCTTCTGCTAATTCTGCTAACCCCAAATACTACCGAAGACCCCATTTGTTTCACCCACCGATCCCTGTGGAACTCGATGCCGCTTCCACTGCGTGTTGGGCTCCGGGGAAAAAGGAAAAACACAAAAACTATTTGTCACATTCCTCCACTGAATCGTTTAGGCCCGGGTCAAAGGTCAATTCGCTCTGGAGAACGTAACGGTACTCAAAGTCTCACTTAACATAAACAAACCTGTCGCCCAACGCTAAACAAGTTCCAGCATTTGAAACTGGGCTAACAGACTTGCAAGGCCAAGGCGGTATTCTCGATACGCCAGCTAGGGTGTTTTTTGTTGGGTAGTTTTGGCAGGCAAACTTTGAACATAAAACCACGCAACTCATAGTTTGTTTTGTCGGGCCCCCTATTGGCCAAGAGGCTTGCAAGATTAGCAAGATCGGACCCGGGTCGCCTTTTGCAAAGCCAGGCTTTCCACACAGCTGAACGAGGTATGTCATTCATCGATCCATGGATCCGACAAAAGACCAGCAAGGATGTCATTCGTGGGGGGGCCTTTTGCCAACCATTTCCAACCCCAAGCCGGTCTTTTTTGAACCTCCATGTGGGTATATACGTTTGTGTAGCGTGGCATGCGTGCGTGCGCGCGTGCGTGCGTGCGCGCGTGCGTGCGTGCGTGCGTGCGCGCGCGGGCGGGCGGGCGGGCGGGCGTGGGTGTGTGTGTGTGTGTGTGGGTGGGTGGGTGCGTGCGTGCGTGCGTGCGTGGGTGGGTGGGTGGATGGGTGTTTAACGTACCCCATGTTGGGTTGCTTTAGAGGGAAGCCAAAAGGAAACTGCCCATTGAGGGTTCCGCTATTTTGATACACACAGATTTGGGTTGAGAAAAAACCCGTGGACAACCCTTGTATGCTTATGCCCTAGTATCGGTCAGTATCGGATTTTTTCCTCTGCATCGGTTTGCAGTGTTTTGGCAGCTCTAGCTCGAAAGTCGTGACTTTCCGTACAAGTGTAGTCTGCGAAGTACACTCTGCCAGCTCCCAGCTCCAGCTGGAAAGTCGCAACTTTTCAGTACAAGTGTAGTACGCAAAGTACACTTTGGCAGCTCCAGCTGGAAAGTCGCAACTTTTCAGTAGTATGCGCAGTAGACTTTGGCAGCTCCGGCTTGAAAATCGCAGCTTTTCAGTGCAAGTGAGATTTTCAGTACAAATGTGGTACACAAAGTGCATTTTGGCAGCTCCAGGGCAGGCTGCAGGGCAGCTGGTTGGATTCGGCGTGGCGGCCACTGAGTTGGGTATCGGTTGGGTATCGGTTTGGGTATCGGTTTGGGCCCTGCAAATTTATGATTCCGCGATCTTGGACCTGATGTGTGTCTTCATGGCTTCTGGGGGTGTCGGTTTTTCTTCCTCTGTATCGGTTTACAATGGTTTTGGCCTGCGAAACAAGTTAAGGGACGGCCCCTTACATAACGAAAAGGCGCGGGGTATTTTTTTCAGCCCATTTTGCCTTTTGGCTTCTGGGCATGCAACAAATCCGAGCAGGGGGTCGACCAGACAGGCACCCAGCGATGCCAATCGATCAGCATGGTAGAAACTCGGTGCCTGGCAAAGGGGATACCCATATTGGTATATGTTTTTGGAGGGTACCGTTCTTTGGGTGGTTTCAAAGGAAAACCAAGAGTAAGACAACATTTTGTGGGTCCCCTATGTTGACACATACCTGTTTGCAGGCCAAACCCATTTGCTGAAACCAATGGAAACCAACCAAACCGATTTTACCCTTGCACTTTGCTCAGCACCCTGTACACCCACACTCACCCAAAGGACCCGGAACATGAAAAGTCTACGATACTCTACGACCTACTTTCGGCTGGGGTTCTGATACTCTGCTTTCAAAGAGTCCTGACTGGGGGGAGGGGGTGGCTTTTTGGCTTGAGAAGTCAACGAAAAATCGCCATCTTTAAAATTTCCCCTCAAAAGGGGCACACCCATTGCAGTCCTCACAGTCGGTGATTGCGGAGATTTCGTAGGTCTCCATGTCGCTGCCTCAAGTCGCCAAATCAATGTACCAAGGCCGCGGAAGATTGCATTTGGCTTTGGACCCAGTTTGACGCTACAAATGGCATGTTTTGGAGCGTGGGGTCGCACCCCCACTAACGGCCACCCCGTCTTACCTTCTTAGATGACTTCTTTTAGTGGCAATTTGTGGATGTCCCAAAATTGGCCCAAACCAAGTGGGTAGGCGCAAAAGGAAACTTACTTTGATGCAAGGCCACAAAAAGACATCACAAATCCGCATAGAAGGCTCCCCTCTTGAAGGAGGGTGTCTCCTCATGACCATTACCCTCGGTTGAAAGTGAAGGGACCGTCCTAACGAGAAACTCCGCAACTGAACCAGGCTCCATGGCCACCAAATGCATAGCTAAGTGACCTTTGGCCTATCCAAAATCAAAAGGTAGCCACAACCCCCAACCCCAGCCACGCGGTATGGTCGACCCAATTTCACCCCATGAAGCAAGGACTCCACCATCCAGACATCCGCGCCTAAATCTGGGGTGCACAAACAAAACATGTTCAGATTCTGCCTCATATTTTGTCCACCCGAAGAAAAAACAAAAAGGCCAACAAAAGCTTGTTTGTGCCTCCAGAACATAAATCCAGTTCTGCAAGACTTTGGTGAATTGCTCGGCAGTTCCCAGGCCAAATCCAGAATCCCATGGGCCTTCCACCCCATCGTCGCTGTCGAAGAACTTGATCACCAGATCCTCAGGGGCCTGCGTGCGAAGAAACCGCGAGGAGGACCCTTTGAAGCTGGCACTGAAAGGACACCCAAAAGGAACCTCCCAACAACATAGGGGACCGATTCCTCTGTTGAACCGAACCAAACATATCAATGAACCTAAATAAATACTTCAAGAACAGTGAGGAAGTACCCATGATACCTATGGATAGGGGCACTTCTTGGTTCCATTGGTAGGGAACAACTTGGTTTTGGGAAGTGACTGGAGGCTCAAAAGGGGTCATTCCCTTCGCTTCCAAGCGCATTCAAGAGCGTGGTTTCCCGGTCTTCCGAAGGAGTTCTCCCCGCTTCAGACTCGAAGAAGTTGTTTCCCTTTTAAACCTCCAGCGTCAAGGCGAGGGCATCTTGGCTTCTTGTGAACAACTATAAAATTGGCCAGTGAATCTGGCAACCCCGCCCGAACCAGGCATGTTCCTTCTAGTTTTCACGGGGTGGTTTCCCTTGGCTACCTACATTGAAGTAGTAGGGCCATCCCCTTTGCAGTGATGCTCCTAAATCGCAAGCACACAAGGCTGAATGGTCCCAAAGGGAACACATGACAGAAACCTCACCACATCTCTAGGATTGATCAGGTTCGGAGCAAGCCTGAGCACTTCCAAATCGCCGGGACAAATGTCCCAGTGAATTTTGACGGGTCCCGGACATTTAGGTGGTTCTGAATTTTAACGAGCCATGTCCACTTTTGAGGCGGATCCCTATTCAAGCTCTCCCTCCCAAGGGATATTTCCATCGGCCTGGGAAGCGGACCCGCAGTCTGGGCGCTTCTTTGTTTCGGTTTCGAACAGACGGGTCCTCCCCCAAACAAATCGGCGAATCCCTCGGCTCTTTTCTTCACACTTGGCAGATCAACCAACCACGAAATACCAGCACCCCCAATGGGTTTCTGTCAAGCCCCAACATCGATCCCGAAGGTCACTCGGCAAATTTGATAGCCCTTTGGGGTATCCTAGGGGCAAGCTGAGTTCCATATGTCCATGATACCTGTTGGAGCCCCCTTAAGGGGCACCCCTTTCGCAACCCATGGCAAGGATCTTGCAGATTGCCTTGCATCAGCTTCTCACTGACTTGGCGGGGTGGTCAAGCCACCAATCCACCGAAGGGTTGCCTAAACCCTAATCATACATGGGCTACGGCTAACGCATATAAATATATAGAAGGGTTAGCTAAACCCTCATGGACTCCTGGTAACGCATAAACAGATTGACTTTTTGTGGGGGACCTGACTGGCTGATTGGACACCTCCAATTTTTCCTCGGTTTGCTGGTTGGTAAGTGGGCAAATCATTAACCGAGCATTCGCCAGCTGAACGAACCAAAGAACCCAACAGTTCGAAACGTCGCGCCATGAGGTCGCTGGTGACAGAGTCCACCAGCTCGAAGTGAAGGACCACTTCTGAGTCCCGCCTCAGGACTGGGCGTAGCGGACAAGGCCTTGTCGTGTTTGTGAAACTCCCGAAATTGGTGGGTTCATGTGGGTTCACTGAAAAATATTCCTTGAAGCTTAACCCCAAAAAGCGGGTATCTTTCAAAACTCAGTTGCCCAAAGGACACAGAAATCAAAGGTTAACCGGTTAACCTTTTAGGGCCATGACTCAAACTGGACCAAATCAGGGAAACCAAAAGGTCAAAAGGTCGGCGTTGGGCACACTGAGAAAAAGACAAATGTGTGTAAAGGGAAACCAAAAGGCCAAACCACCGTTTTGCGAGGTCCAAATCCCCCCAATTTTGACAGATTTTTCTTGTGCGCCCCAACGACATGATTATTTGGGAACCTCCACTTCTTCAGTGTACCAGGGACTCAGTGACATTCCCTTGACCACCGTAAATGACGATGGAACCTCCCCCCCCCCCCCGCGCACAAAAAAAAAGCATCTTTCCAATGTTTGGGTGAATGAACACAATTTGGCAAAATGAAATAGCAAACCAGCAAGAAGCAACCCAACTCACCATGGGTAAGTTTGACGCACACCAAGACCTTTAACGAGTTCGAGATGTCCTTTGCCAAACATGAGTTTTCCTCGCAAAGGGCAAAGCCAACTTCGGATCGAGCTCGAGGATGCCTTCTGGCTGGGATTGGATTCATTGCAGAGGGGGGTTCGGAGAAGCATTGGTCGGATTAAGCCTTGTGAATGTTAACCCCTGAGTGTTTTGAGTTGGTCTGCCTTTCCAGCCCCCCCAAAACATTACGCTTTCATTTTCCATACCAATCACTGGCATCCTTCACTTGGGTGTTCAGCCAACGTCAGGTAAGCGGCCTGCCACGCTTATAACTGGAAAAACTGGGGCTGGAGCCCTTATCAGGGGTAATACCCTACTTACCACGTCCCAGTTGTTTTTAGTGACCCTGGTAGAAAAATCATTGCAACCCCTTTGCTTGACCAGACTTAACCCCGCAAGTGTTCAACTTTTGCTTCTCGCATCATGGTCGCAACTTTGTGATGGTAAGGAAAATGAAGGGAAACCAAAAAGGCAAGTTGCAAAGGTCAGAATGCGATGTGGGTTGACGAGCAAAGCCTGCAAGAAAGTGTTGGCTCGGTGCGGAACCCGGAAAAGCTGGGCTAATCCACTCAGAAAGCTTGGATTGCCCCCCCCCCAAAAAAAAAAAAGCCCCCCAAGCTGTTTTGTCTACCACTAAAATACTAGAATGGTCCAACCCCAGAAAGTGTCAAGTCCAACTCCAACAGTGAGGAAGGAACCGCTTCCACTTCGCCTAGCCATAGCCTCCACCCCCCCCCCCCCCAGAGCCAACCGGGGGACTCGGGGAATTAAAATTTCTTGTGTCGAGGCGCTCCAGGAAGATATTCCCCAGCTTGCCCTGGGCGCCGTTGAGCTCCGCGCCCTGACGAATTCCGTTTTTTTTGCGGGGGTTCGGTCGGCTTAGGCCGAGCCAAAGACCCCCCCTCCCAAGTGAGACCTCCTTGGTATGGCTATCCTCCAACCCTTGAATGGATCTTTGGGTTGGCGTCCCGAGGTGAGCCAGCTTACCGAGGGCAACCAAAGGCCAAATCAACCTCTGCAAGGTTTTAGTTGAACCCCCATCCCAAAGGACCCCTTTTCTCTGAAAAGGCCCCACAAAGACGGGTAAGGCCCCCAACAAAGCTGCAAATGAGTTTGTCCTTACATGACGGAGACCCCCAAAGCGGTAGGTTTCCTTGTGGTTTCCCTTTAAACGAAGGTGAAAAGGGCACCTTCAGAAACACACACACACACAACCAAATTCAAAAAGGCTTGGAAACGTCTAGGGTCCGTGGGGATTTTTTAAGACATTGGAGGGTGCGTGTTTCCCTAAAAGGCACCCGCCGGTTTCTCCCATAAGCCTTACAGCGGAAAGTGCAAGACATCCTTCTGGTAGGGATCCTAGCTGTTGGACCGGTTCCTGATTAAGTGCAAAGTGATAAGTTATTGCACCCTCCCCGGTCTCTAAGATCTGTCTCTTCAACCGGCCAGAAACACGAAAAACAAACTTCTGTTTTCAGAAGAATGGGTGATCAAAGGGTTGACCGAATCGATCTTTCAAAAGGAACCCCAACCATGTTTTTTCCTGCCTGCCTCAACATGGGGGGGAACCCCCACACCGGTTGGTCTCCATTTGGTTTCTTTTAAAGCCAGCCAAAGGGGGTTCCCCTGAAAAAGACACACACACACACGTCTTGGTCATCTCTGGGGACGGGCTTGTTTTTGTGGGGCTACCGTTCTTGGGTTTTTTTTGGGGGAAGACAAAAGGACGACCACCATCTGTGGGGTCCTCCCCATTTTGCACACAAATCCATACGGACGGTGGCTTGAAGATAAATGTTGAAGTCAGGATGCATCTATGAGGTCCTCCGCAAATATCACCGTGGAAAATCACCCGAAATCTGTGATACGTCGCGGACTCCCTTTGTATCAAAGAATGCAGATTTAGCGGCGGCAAGTTCTCCAAAACAATGTGAGAGGGGGGGGGGTAGAATCTCTCCCCCAGGCTTAAGTTCAACCACCTATAACAAGAAGCAACGTTTTCCTGTGCCAACCCCAAGACCTCTATTTTGCCTCTAGGCTCAAAAAACCGGTTGGGTGTCACAAGGAAAGGTCTTCTTTTGATTTCGCACGTCACTCGTGAGATGCTCAGCCCGGGGGCTGGGGTGCGGAGGTTTCCACACCGACAATCAACAAACTGCGATGCTCAAAACTGTCCTGAAAGAGGAACCAGGGAAACACACCTGCTCATGCGTCTTTGTTGCCACTAAACCCTGTCGCTGTCCACGTCGCGCATCGCGGGTGCCCCGCCTTCAGAGGAAAGTAGTTGCTTTCTTCATCCACAGTGATCTTCAGGTCGACTGACTGGGCGTTGTCCTCACAGTTCACGAAACTGCTGCAAGCCCCCAAACACAAAATGCCTCCAGTGTTAGATTAATGCGGCGCCTTTCGGGGGAGGGGGGATGGGGGTGGTCCACCAAATAGTTGCGTGAAAAGATCAAGTGTCAGTCGGAGTGTCCCCAGTGTCCTGGCTACCCTTCTGGAAAAGAGCTTTTACATAGCATATATCTATATATACATGTACGAGTATATATAGGTATAGGTATGAGCTCATGAAGGGTGTTTCTGAGAAGTGAACTGATTCGACTTGTCCTGCAAGCAAGGCCATGGCAGCTGGTTGTCTCCCGAGGATTGACCCCCCATTTGCTGGCACGCCCAAACGGAGAAGACAACAGTCCCCCTTGACCCAGAGCTCATTCCCTGTCCCCACCCAATCATTGCTCCATGAAAGTTGGGAAACCCCGTTCATGCAAACATGAGTGACTCGGTGACTGCAATCTTCAAAACCAGTTGGGGACTATGATGGTGCTGCATACATTTACATATACATATACATATACATACATACATATATATATATATATGCACACACAAACATGAATGCACAAATGACAATACTACCAAGTGCTACCAAGTAAAAGCAAACAAGGAGGGCATTGTAAGACCATGGATGCCGAACGGTGACCATTCACAGCTGATACTCATTGGAACGTTCAGCCAAATGCCAATCGAAACCAGCAGTTTCTGAACATGTTCCTGCAGAATTGTCTGCAGCGTGTTTTCTAGGAAACAGCCTGGACCCAGCTTTGGCGCATCCACCCTTGTAGGACACAAACAATCAGTACTCAATGAGAACCAACATGGAGTAGAACTGGTCGAAGCCACCAAAAGGGTATCCAATCGTATCCAATCCGCTTGCTAAAGAAAATCTCGGAAGCCAACTCTATAAAGAGTTTAATTGTGATTGCACACAGGGTACCTCAAGACCAACTCAAGTCATGTGCATAATGGAAGAATGTGTAATTATTTAGATACTTGTACTATACCCCTGTAATATTGCACCTTCTTCATAACCCCTGCCACCCAGCCCAGTCCGCAGCCGCATTCTTGAAGCGCAAGGCGGGCTCGGACTGAGGCAGGTGCTTCCATCCCACTTGCCCGGGGAAAACAGCAAACTCAACAGAATCTAGGGCGCAAACAGGCAAAGAACGGGAAAAAACACACATCCAAGAGCAGTGAAGTTGGGGTAATCTTTCTCGAGGAAATAGAGGGTTTCGAACAAAACCACGCAAGCGTCAGCTACTCCATTTTGGGCAATGGAGGTCGACGCCTTGACTTGCCCACCATGTGATGTCAAAGGGAAACCCGCAAAGAGGACATCAAAAGGGGTGCGACTGAGTACATGGGTTTCTAAACCTTTGTCCCCGAACCAACCTGAGTCCTGAGGGCCTTAGGGCCTCTGCCCGTCTAAATTGGAGACTGCCATCTCAAAGAGTGTCCTCTGAGTGGACAAACAATCAGAAGCCGAACTGCTTGTTTACCACCGAAGCGATCCAGGCCGTCAAGTATAGTCTGGAAACTGAAGTGAATCCTGTACATGGTGGACATTCATGCACATGGGAATTGATATCCGACCATGTGTCAGGCTATTCCAACCATTAGGGGTAACTTCCCCGTTCGCTGGAGGGATTGGAGCTTCTGCAGAAAACCCAGCAAAAAGCTCGGCCTGCAAACCGCTAGCTTTTTGAGCAGAACTATGGAACGAATGGGGAACCAACTCCTAGAGGAACTATCAGAAGGGGAGCCAACAGCCCGACTCCTAAAGTAGAACACACCGGTTCATTGGTGGCCATATCGGAGTCAACATCCAAAATTAGTCTTTGGTTGTGCTCAGCCGCAAAGCAATCTCAACATGCTCACGTTGGACGGAGACTTACCCTATGTTAAAGGAATAGGGACATCAAAAGGACGAAGCTCCTGGACCTTCACTAGTTCTCAAGATTCTTGTGGTGGGTCTCTTAGATTACCCCATCAAGGGTTGTTGGGACATTTTTGTGGACAAGCTTGGAAGCATTGACATGGATACTCCAAAAATCATTCTTGTGGTTTGCCTTTTAAAGTCATCCAAACAAGGCTCCCTATTTTGAGACAGCCCCACCGCTTCCAAAATGCCATCAGAGAGTCGGTTGGCGAAATGTTGTGCTGCGAGAAATGGAATCCACTTCTGTGATACTCACTGGAATTTAGATTCGCCTTCCAAGTGACGAATTGGTTGGTAGCAAGGGAGCCATCCTGCCCCCGCCTTGCAAATCAGTTGGGAGGCAGCCAAAAGCGGAATTCAGAGCATGTGAGCAGAAAGAAGCCTTTTCTTGGGGCCACTTGCCCCGGAAGTGGTGTCCCAGAAACCTGGACTCATGGCTCCATTCTTTGTTTAGTTCCCCCTCCAAAAGGACTTAAAGCCCAGTGGTTCATCTGTTCCACCCAAGTTTGTCGTCCTTGCAAAGGTTACCCCAAAATGGAACCACGACTCCATTAAGCCAGCAAAACAACTAACTACGGCTTGCTGGACTGCGGGGAAGTGGGCTTGAAACCTCACCGGAAGGTTTCATTGGATTCGTGCGCCTGACCTCCAAAATGCCTCTGTCCAAATTCTTCCGATGGAAATCCTGGTCTGTTCCCTGCTTTAGGAAACGCAAGTCTCGTCTGAGCATCCTCAACCCCGGGCAAGGTTTTAGACACCCAGTATAGAACCTTCACGTGGCCCAACCCCCAATCGGTGAGCTGGTTTTAAAGTGTCCAGACACCCCTTTGACATGGCATTGGTTCCCTCACTGTCGCTTCAAATCTCTAAGGGTCAATGAGCATCTCTACCGACAACGGCCCCACTGAGCCACTCTTCAAAAGGGCGCAGAAACCCGGGGGGTTCTTACTGGCGCGGTTTATCTTTTCTTGGGCCCCCTGGGTTTCTGCGTCCGTGGTGTAACCCAAAAACAGGGGACTACTTTTTTGGTGCCCGCCCGCCTGAAAGTCCGGGCCCTTCCCGTTGAGGTTGTTGGCCCCCACGTTGTTCAAGTTCAGATACAAATGGGGACCTCAGGCCGAAGGTTGCTGCCCCCTTGATTGTTGACCTGATTGAGCTTGTGCGCAAATGTATGTCATAATATTATATATATATATATATATATGTTCATATTGATACAATCCACGATAATGTGGACGATAACGATAATTAATGACAATCATTGTCACTCGACTACAAGTTTTGAGAGACCGCGCCGTGTCTTGCTTCCAAGGCCAAGGTCTATCGAAGTTAGGTTCCAATGGAGGAACAGACCCTAGTTTCCAGTTGAACACCCCTAAACAGGGTCAGTTGCCACAGGTTGAAGACAACTTCACAAGCTGCGGATGTTTCCGAAATTCATGGAATCTCTTTTTTGGTGCAAACTGTCGGGGGTTTTCAAAAGGAAAATGACAGCGAACCCGCCGTCCATGTTTTTATCGGGGGGGCTCCCGCTTGTTGTGTTGCAAGGTTGGCTCGCACCAGCCTTTGCAAGACCAAACTATGCTAAGAAATGCCAAGCAAGGCCATAGGCCAAGCAAGGCCTTGGGGATTGGTAAGGATCGGAAGGTGAAGGACCCCAACCCTCCTGGCAACCCAATGAGTTCGCCATGCCATTTGCCCAGCTGGCATGGTAACACCTACATAGCCTACGCCAGGATGCGTAGGGGATCCGCAGGTAAAGGACCTATGGCTATTGCTCGTTCTACCCCCAGCTCGCCATAGATTACGTGCAGTTAACGAGTTGCTTGTAAATCAGTGGATTGAATCCCAAGCTTTGAATCAAGTTCAAATGTTTGATAGGGGCTGCTGGTGTCTTGAGGGGCCTCAAGACTGGCAGTTGCCAAGGCGCGTTCACCTACCACCAGCGTGGTTCTGGCCTACTTAGTGGAAATGAATCTGACCGGAGTCTGACGCCATGCAGACCCCCTGAGGGGTTGGAAGCTTGCGAGGCTTTGGGTTGGTACAACGGCCCCAATACTCGTGTCCATTTCAGGGACTTGCACACCTACTGAGTTCTCCATCCATTTGCTCAGGATGTCACGGCAAGTAACAGTAGTTTTCAGCTATGGTCATTCCATCAACCAACACTGAAACTGCAAACATCACAACACATGAGTGTGTCTCCAACTATGTACGTAAAGAAGAATAAAGAACAACAAGTGGTTTGCCTTCAGTTGAGAAAAACGAGGCTGGCAGGCGGCATGATTTGGCAAGCAAGGCTGTCAAATCTTCCGGGGCGTCCATGTTTACGTGTGGTTTTTGAAGCAGTGCAAAGACGCAGAGGTGTCAGCGTGTAAGCGCCGATGGGAACAATAAAGTCACTTAGGAAGTCTGACAATGGGCGACGGGGCAGCAGCTCAGCAGCCTGGCAAATTATTCTTTCTAGTGGACTCAAGAAACAGGGAACCAACTCGAAAAAGACAAACTCCCCAATCGCAAGAGCATAGCAAGGTTACACCAACTCCAAAAAAAAAGCTCCCACCTGAAAGCGTCATGCTCAGTGGGATAAGACAGGATGGCACGACCCTCGCAAAGCAAAACTGCTTCTCTCAGGTGGGGGCTGTCCCAGTTCACCAAGCTAGTGGAGATGCCCAGCCTCAGCGTCACTGGTGGGGTTTCTTACCAGGCTTTGCCATGGTTTCAGCGGGGAAAAAGGGGACCCCCAGAACCGACCCCCGACATTTGGTGGAGCGGCTAGAACAAACAAAACAGTCTTGGAGGTGATGTTCTTGGTGGGATAGGGCATCGTTCCAAAGAAATGGATCCTCATTGCACATTTACAGGGGGATGGATCAGCTCGGGGTCCTTCCCGCATTTCCTACTGAGAACCAGCAAGCAGGGCGGCACGTGTTTTAACCTGCAATTTTGCGATGTGGTCAAAATCTGAAAGCACGGGAGTCTCAGTAAAGGACCTACATCATAGTGAACTCGCTTACTCGCTTCACCGCTTCACCCCAGCGGTGAGATCGAGGGGAAATAAGCAAATGATGTGCAACAGCCAGACCTTGGCCTCCCGCAGGAAACCCAGCTGGTTTCCTTTGTGACCCCACTTGCCCAGCAACCCTGCTGAAAAGGGCGACCAACAAGCAAAACGAAGAAGGCAGAAAGATGCAGAAAGTCAAAAAGGCAAAGTCTGGCAACGCTTTTCGAGGAGTCGGTACAGTCAATGTATGCTGGCCGGATGCTGCAGATCCAACTAAAAAAGGTTCAAGAGGAACACGCTGAAATCCACGGGACGTCGGCATCCTAAGTGGACCAACATATCCAAACTCGTGAGGGTTCTGTGAGAATAAGCGTGCGTTCCCATACCTCATGACAGAACTATCATTTTTAGGAATCTACGGAGTGCGGCAAGTACCCTAAAGCTCGCTTCATGGAGCCATGTCCCCTTTCTCCTGGCTTTCAGATCAAGGAACAATGTCCTGAAACCAACAACTTCAAGCAGCCGACCCCCGACCCCCGACCCCTCACGCTCTTTGGGGGTTTGGTGCGGGTCCGGGAACCGGCCGGCCCCTCTGGATGCCTACAGCTCTGTTGAAAATCAAAACCATAAAGAATTGGTTGTGTTTGCCTGTCCCAGGACTCACTCCTAGACTAGGCAAAAAAGTCCAAACTGTTTCTTTACCACTCAAAGGGTCTTCCCCAAAAGTCTAAAGTTCAGGAACTCAGGGAGTGAGAGGACCACAATGGCGTGTCCCTACCCAAACCTCTGGACAAAGAAGGACACCCACAGAGAACTGGTAGACTAGGACACCCACCCCAAAAAGAACACCCATCCAACAACCTCTATGTTTGGTAGATTTTGAGAATACCCACGCCAAGAAACAACACCAAAGAAGTCCCCAGCAAAACCCCAACAACCTCAAAACCGCCAAGCCCAGAACCCCCTAGCTGTCGCTGTTCCAGAAATGGGGCAAATAAAATGGGTGGGTGTTGCTTGAGGGGACCCTTTTCAGCTGGAAAGGCACCCCGCTGTTTTGACCTAGACTTGGATGTGCAAGCTGCTTAATACGTAGGATTTTAAGCATGGTTACAAGGAGACTAAGCCCAAGTTTCCCCAGTTAGAGCCATGGTTGTATCTTACTAGCCTGACATTGGTTGAACATCCAAGTGTACTTGTTTACGGGCACCCTTTTTCAGCTTGAAAGGAAATCCAAATGGACACCCACGTCCCCCAAAATGGTTGCTTTCCTTTGAATTGGGGTTCCCTTAAAACCAACGTGAAAAGGGTAATTATCCCCTTCCCCCAAAAAAACACACCAAAAAAACAGCAAAATGACCTACCTAGAGTGTCCATGACCCTTGAAGAACGGGGCTACCCCTTTTTGGGGTCACTCCAGGCCCAAAATGAAACGGACCGACTGGTCTGGGCCCGCCCGGCGCGCAAGGGAAGGCCTCCTCGAGGATGCCCTCGCAGTACTTGCCCGCCTGACGAGACTCCCAAGAGGTCGCAAAGGTGTACGGGGGCCGGGGGGGCTGGCGGGCTGGGGGTTTGGGGTTTTGGGTTTTTTTGGGGTTTGGAGGTTTTGAGGCCCACTTTTTTGTGAACTCAACATAGCTTTGTTAAACTGCTAGGCACCCACAATCCGTCAGAACCATGGGAAAAACATGTTAGTAAACATGTTAGTCATTCTCCCAGGCACTTGTTTTACACCGCTGAGTGGTTAACTAGTGTGCAGGATTGCTATGAAGGGAATGCAATTCAAATGTTGATGAATAAACTGAACTCAAGGGTTCTAAAATTGAAGAAGGACAATTGAAAAGCCGGCTTTCTTTCGCATTTCTCTCAGCAACGGGTAGCTCTTACAAGGGAAACCTCAAGGAACTTTAACCTCCAAAGGGAGAACGTGGGTACCCTTATATCTTCTGGGTATAAGGGCTGGGTAAATTACCGAACCTGGTGTTTCAGGGATCTCCAGTCAGTTCCATGTTGGGTGGGAGGGTAAAGAATGATTCACCAAACTGACTAAGTCCTTCCAGCAAGCCACTTTAGTAGGTAACCACGCGAAACTATTATGTAAAACCTGGAGACAAGAAACCCAGGTTTTCCGCGTCTATAGTGGTAACTGGAAGCACTGGGACTGGACAAGATGTCTAACATGGATAATGGTCTTCGAATAAAGCGAGTACCCCCCCCACAAACAAATAACTGTTTTGCAGGCATAGACAAACTATCTAAATGACTTAGACAACGCACCGGGAGCTCACTTCCTGAGTAGGTTGGCCGAAAAAAGGGGGTCGAAACTGGTTGTTTACAACCAAAATGGTCTTGCCACACTGTTTTCAGTCCATGAACTCAGGGAATTTATCGAGTCACCGGGAACGACACGAGGCGTTCAGCAAAACGCAAAAAATCGCCGGAGCTGCCCCGTAGCCGTGGGTCTCCACGGTGCGGACCCGCTTCTTCACACCTGCGGGATCCCGAGAGGTGTCCATGTGACCGCCGTGTTTGTGGAAGGTGCCGGGTACCCTTGTCGTTCTAAAAGAACACAGAAAACCATGGGGGTCCAAATCCTAACGAAAGACACACCCATATGTGTCACAGAAGGGTCTCTCACCTTGCAGCTGGTTTATAAGGGGGCATAGCAGGGTCTTTTGAAATTCCGAGTCACCGGATTTCGGTTGTGCCCGAAAACCAGGTGGACAGGGATGTGCAGAAAATGATATCCTACAGGGCTAGATCCAATGCCTCGCCGTATGGGCATGTAGCAAAATCGGGAAACCCCTAAATTGTATTTTTCCCTTTAGTTCCCAACCAACCCGACATATCCTTTCATTATGCTGGTAACACCCAACCCAAACCCTCTGAAGAGACACCTAACAGGAGATGGCCAGGCAAGATCGCAACTCTCACTTCGTGCGTCAACAGGGACACTTTACAACAGCATGTCACCAAGCACAAACCGGGAAAAGTGGTTCCGACATATTCCCAAGTTGCCCAAGTGATCCACAGACCCCACTCGTTTGACATCACACAGGTGAACCGCCGAGTCGGATTCGGGGCTTCGTTTAGGTCTCCGTGCCATGGCAGGAGGCGCTGCAGGAGGACCACATCGACCAAGGGCTCAGCTCGCAGTCCTGCGAATTTCAATCGATGCGCATGGGAAATATATGGACATATAGCACGCGTAGATCAAACATGAGCATGGGTGTATGAGAACACGTGCGCATGGCTATGTAGATAGGTGGCGAGAAAGCGAGGGACAGAGTAAGAACGAACAAACAAACAAACACACCAACAAAAAGAGACAAAGGGAAGGCACGAACGACGTAACGCTGAACGCACACAGCAAGAAAGAAATGCAAATAGAAAGAAAGAACGAAAGAAAGAAAACAACTGGAGGAAAGAGAGAGAGAGAGAGAGAGAGAGAGAGAGCGAGCAAGAGAGAGAGAGAGAGAGAGAGAGAGCGAGAGAGAGCGCGAGAAAGAGAGAGAGAGAGAGAGAAATACACAAAATACCCAAGTAAAGAGCAACGTCAATATCAATTTATTCACAAATGACTGAAGTCATGAGTCAATCAACCAATTCACTAGGTAGTTAATATATTTATGACCAAACAAATAAGCACATAAATGGATACATTAGTTAAAACAAACCATTGGCATAAATACAGACAAATACATGCACAAATATTAAAACAAATGACAAATACATAAATACACACATAAATAAACAAACAAATGAACACCTAAAAACACCAGTAAATAAAACATTACCGCCGTGAATTAAGAACGAACAACAGAAGGACAGAACGTCGGAAAGTCAGAAAAACATAATGACAGAAACAATACTTAAAGAAGGGAAGGACGGATGGACGGACGGACGGACGGAAGGAAGGAAGGAAGGAAGGAAGGAAGGAAGCAAGCAAGCAAGCAAGCAAGCAAGCAAGCAAGCAAGCAAGGAAGGAAGGCAAAACGGAAGGAAGGAACCAGTAAGAAAAGAAATACAAAGGAGGAACATGTTAAGTGTGTCTGTTAAGTGTGTCTGTATGTAGAAGTATTAATTGTATACAGAACGTGTATGCACATTGATTGTTCGTGTATTGTGCAAATGAAGAGATGTATTGCATGGTCACTCTGTCTCCCAACATAAAAACCCCCATGAATACGTTTCGTCAAGCCCCTTCTTCTAGCATGCCGATGCCCCAGAAACCTCACTGCTGCAAGCTGAAACTATAAATGAGACACACATTGCCAACTAATACAAAGGAACAAGGACAAATCTCAGCCCCCCTCCCTCACAAGAAAACAACAAGAGCCTCTAAGACAAAGTGCGAACAGCAAGCAAAGAATCAAACTCGCAAAAGTATGTCTTAACAAACAGAAAGACACAACATATAATTATACATATATATATATATATATGCATGCACTTTTAGTCTTGAAGTCACTCATTGAAGTCTCTAGATCCTACCCTGCTTGTCAAAGAATCTCACCAGAGAGTGGAAGCCATATGCTTGGCGTTGCTCCAAAGACTCTGTGATTCGAACTGCTTTCGGAAGACAAGCACGGAAATGAAACCGGCAACCCCCCCCCCCAACAACTGCTTTTTCAACCATGTCTGAAATCCCAATGTCCAAAAAGCAGTTGGTGGGGGGTGCAAAGGACCTGACCAAATCTCTCCTATGCTCTAAAGACTTTGACATCTTAGACTCACCTCAATATGGATACACAGTTTGGTGCTTCCCGAAATGCAACTTTTCTGTGGTGAGTGTGTTTGCCTTTCTTTTACACTGACCCAAGGAGAGGTCCCTACTTTCGGCGCTCAAAATGAAGTGTGCATCAGCATCCAGTGAAACCCTCACGCACAAGTACTCTTGATTGACGGAAGGAACCCGAAACAGCAACCAACCAATCCTTGGCCCCCGATCCCCGACCCCCACTTTTCGGCCCAAAGGACCCTCAAAAAACAGGTAAGGCAGAAAGAGGGGTCCTAAAACGGCCCTGGACATCTCCGTCTTGGAATTCCCCCCCCTGCGCCAAGACCACCTGCTTTTCAAGAGGATCGTCTAAGTCGGCTGATAGAGGTGACATCTTTACACTGCCATAACTAGGGTTTTTGTTCAACCTGGTGAACCTGCTGCATGGTTGTTTAAAGGAACACCAAGACGCACCCCTTGCCATTTTAGGCCGTTTTTTGAGGACCATTCCTCAGAGACAGGCCCAACTGCAAGGGATCCCGCCGTGGTTTCGCCCTCGAGAAGGCGCAAGCGCTCGCTCGCTGGCCTGGCTCGCCTTGCAGGGCACCCCCTGGTTGCACTCTTCTGGCGCGCGGCTCGGCGCCAGGCGGAGCTCGTCGTTTTGGGGTCGGGGGGGGGGGGAGCCGGATGCACGTTGGTATATGGCCGTGGGTTGAAAATGGGGCAACCCCAAAATGGGTTGCCCTGGGAAATGGAAACATGGACGGTCCCCTGGCGGTTTATTTTTGACCCATACCCATATGCTCCTACTATTCGCTGTTGATGTTTGACAATATGTAGTTAAATGTACTTATTTGTACTCTCAAAGTTGGGATGAAACCGGTCAAGATGACGTTGACCGGATGAATGAGGCGCCTCTTTGTTCTGGAGGGAGGACAGCGAGAAACCGAGAAACCTGATGACCAGCAAGGCAAAAAGAGGCAAGGGGAGCAAGAAGAAAAAAACATGACTTTGGCATTGGGCAGCCGGAGAGAATGCTAGAAATCGATATTCAAAAGTAGGTGACCTCGAATTTGGTGGTTGCTTTGTCATCCCAGAAGGGTCCCCTATCTTTGGACACCAAAGGGGCCACAACAAAAAACGACATGGATATCCAGACGAACAATGAGCACTATGGATTTCCGGATGGAAGGTCCAACTAAGCTTACTGAACTGCTCGTCACATTTGCGCATCCAGGATGTTTGCCACAGCCACTTTACTTCGTAAAAACTAGGTTTCCCTTTTTGGACCCATGCTTCCTGCCCCGCGAAAAAAGTCAGTCATGCCTCAGAGGGAACCCGAGCCCTCGAGAAAACAAAAAAACAAACACTTATGCCTTTGAAGCTCCAAAAGCCAAGCGCCCCAAACATCACGTTTGAAGGTGCTTAAAATCATTTTTGTGTGGTGCGCAATATGGGTGTATATATATATATATATGAATATAGTATACATAATATACATTGAAATAGGGGGACCCCAAAATGGTGCTCCATGGTGTTCCCTTTAAACCAACCCCACAAAAAGTACCCTCAAACAAACCACACACACACATACGTGAACAGAGCGCTGCAGAGCGCTCCCTGCGCTCTGTAGGGCATCCAAGCCAGCCTTCTTCGCGTGAGTCTCCCACAGGCTCAGCGCCGCAACTGGTCGCCTCAAGTGGATTCGCATCTTCGTGGCCAAGTTCATACCCCACCTAAATAGCCAAGTTGCTACGTCTTCCACAGGCTACATGAAACATCGTCACGCACACGGCGGCTGGGATCAGAAGGTAACCAGAGCTTGCCCTGCTAATGCAACTGGAAGCACTGGGTCAACAAACCTTGAGGCCGAAGCAGCCTTGGGTTTCAACAAGTTGCGAAACATGGCTGCGTCATTTGAGGGTACCGGTCTAAGGGGAAGCCAAAAGGACATCTACCCATTTTTCTTGGGGACACTTCCCCATTCTTTCCAGGGATCCTTCTTTCTAGAAAACCATCAGAACCCCGGGGGAAACAGCTGGTTTTGAAAAGAATGATGATTGAAAAGAATGGGGAATGAACCCTAGAATGTTGGGGTCCCATCGTTTCAACACATCCCCAAATGTGCAGAAGGCTTCAGTCCCTTCGGCCCAACATCCTGGTTACCCGGTACTTGGATGTTCAACCAGCGTAAGCAGGGGTCATAGCTGGGGTGGAAGACCCAAGTACTAGAACAAAAACATGTCGGAAATTGATGGAATCACATGATATTGGATTGAACACCACATCCCAAAGCAAGAGCGCAGGCAACTTTCGGGTTGCTGCTGCAGGAAACTCAAACGTGAGTTTCAAGCATGCTTAGACCAGTGGCTGAAACAGCGGAAATCCAATCCCTGGCCATGACATTTACAACGCCATTTGGAAGAATTAAAAATGTTCGAGCCTTATTGTTGTTCAAACCAATTTTGGTACTGGGTCCACAAAAGTGACATCTGCAAAAAGACAAGCTCAACAGTGGATTAAAGGGCACCCTGAAATCTTGACACTCCCAAAAAACCCTCAAAATGTTCACTTTCAGCAACCCCCAAATAGTCATGGATTGGGTAACTTCCTTCAACTTACTTTGCCAACTATGCCTTGCAATCCATGATGACCCCCAAAGAACTAACGTTGAGATCGCGCCAGGCTCGCGCCTGCCGGGCTACATGCCGCATTCGCCAGCGCATGCCGCCCTCGCAAGAGGTGGAGCAGGCCTGGCGTAGCGCGTTGAAGCTGTTCTTCATTTGGCCAAGTGGTTTGGTTGCCTGTACAATAATGCCTCAATTTACCGTTGTCATCATTTTAGGCCCTGACAGTAAGTCTGTCCAGGTTGGGTCGTGAACCTTGTTTTTTGGGACCACACTTTTTTGGTGATATTTGACCGTTTGGTTTAGGTTAGACCCTTATGTTAGACCCCTGCAAAGAGTGACGTGTTGCTGGTTAAAAGAAATGTTAGGGCCAAAGGGTCAATTATATAAGTAAGTTTGGTGTGTGTGTGTTGTGCTTGTGTTTGTGTGTTGGTGTGTTGGTGTGTTGGTGTGTTTGGGTGCCTGTTAGTTTGAGAGTTTGACTTAGATTGATTGGTTGATTGGTTGATTGCTTGTTGTGTTGATTGTTTGTGTTTCCTAGTGTTTGTGTATTTGCTTGGTTGGTTTATTGGTCGTGTGTGTGTGTGTTTTGTATGATGTATGTTTGTATGTGTGTATGTTTGTATATTCGTATTTATGTATGTGTGTACGTACGTACACGGACGTGTGTAGGTACGTACGTACGTATGCTTGCTTGCTTGCTTGCTGGCTTGCTTCCTCGCTTGCTTGCTGGCTTGCTTCCTCGCTTGCTTGCTGGCTTGCTTCCTTGCTTGCTTTAGTTGTTTGCTTGATTGTTGTGTGTTTGTGTGTTTGTGTGTTTGTGTGTTTGTGTGTTTGTGCGTGTTAATATGTATGTATGTATGTATGTATGTATGTATGTATGTATGTATGTATGTATGTGTGTATGTATGTATGTATGTATGTATGTATGTATGTGTGTATGTGTTTGAGTATGTATGTATGTATGTATGTATGTATGTATGTATGTATGTATGTATGTATGTATGTATGTATGTATGTATGTATGTATGTATGTATGTATGTATGTATGTATGTATGTATGTATGTATGTATGTATGTATGTATGTATGTATGTATGTATGTATGTATGTATGTATGTATGTATGTATGTATGTATGTATGTATGTATGTATGTATGTATGTATGTATGTATGTATGTATGTATGTCTTATGTATGTATGTATGTATGTATGTATGTATGTATGTATGTATGTGTGTATGTATGTATGTATGTATGTATGTATGTATGTATGTATGTATGTATGTATGTATGTATGTATGTATGTATGTATGTGTGTGTGTGTGTGTGTTTTTGTGCGTTAATATGTATGTATGTATGTATGTACGTACGTACGTATGTATGTATGTATGTTAAGTATGTATGTATGTATGCATGCATGCATGTATGTATGTATGCATGTATGCATGTATGCATGTATGCACGATGCATGTATGCATGTATGTATGTATGTATGTATGTATGCACGTACGTACGTATGTATGTATGTATGTTAAGTATGCATGCATGCATGCATGCATGTGTCAATGTGTGTATGTATGTATGTATGTATGTATGTATGCATGCATGCATGGATGGATGGATGGATGGATGGATGGATGGATGGATGGATGGATGGATGGATGGATGGATGGATGGGTGGATGGGTGGATGTGTCGTGGATGAGTGGATGGATGGGTGGGTGGATGGGTAGGTGAGTGGATATGGAAGGATATGGATGGATATGAATGGATGAATGGATGGATGGATGGATGCATGCATGCATGCATGCATGCTTGCATGTTTGCATGCATGTTTGCATGTTTGCATGTGTGTACTGTATGCTTGTATGCGTGTGTGTTTGTATGTGTATGGTTGTATGTTTGTATGTTTGTATGCTTGGTTGCTTCTATGTTTGTATGTGTGTGTATGTGTGTATGTGTGTATGCTTGTATGCTTATATGATTGTGTGTTTGTGTGTATGCATGCATGTGCGTGTGTAGTTTGTTTGCTTGATTGCTTGCTTGCTTGCTTCCGTATTGTTTGTCTGCTGCATTGCTTGCTTGATTGTTTGTCTGTTTGGCTGCTTGTTCGTTCGTTGGCGCATTCGTGATGTGTATTTCGTTGCTTGTTGTGTGTGTGTGTGTGTGTTTCCTTGTGTGTTTGCATGGTTTTGTGCGTGGGATTGCTTGTTTGCTTGTTTGTGTGGCTAAAGATTTGTTTTTGTTTGTGTTTCTCCGATTGTTTGATTGCTTGTGGTTGTTTGTGGTTGTTTGTGGTTGTTTGTGGTTGTGTGCGCGTGGGTGGGTGCGTGCGTGCGTGCGTGCGCGGGTGGGCGGGTGGGTGGGTGTGTGGGTTAAAGGAAAACCAAAAGGAACACCAACCTTTGGAAGTCCCATATTTTCACACAGATCCTCCAAATGGAGGGTGACTTTGGTTGTAGCTGTCCCCAACTAACCTTCAACTACCTGGGTTTTGACTGCTCGAGTTGGCATGATTCCCCAACGCGTGTAGCCAAATATGTGAAACTTGATCACACTTCCAGAGAGTACCAATGGGCTGCAAGCAGAAATTGCTTGGTTCAACTCGGACTGTACGGCTGGTTCCGGAAATAGGAAAATTCTGCGAATCCTGCAAATCAAGCAAGGGCAAAAGGAACTCCACTAAGAACAACCTCAAGTAAAACCTAAATTATATATACGTTTTGTTGAGCTCGAATTTAGACAACGATAAATGCTGCAATAACCGCAATCGATCAGCTTTTTGTTTGTTGCATGTTGTCGGTTCACTTGCCATGTGTTTAGGTATCGTCCCAGGAAATTGGGCGCATACCGGGCATTTTGGCAGTCCTGGAGTAGAATCACCTCCTTTACAAAAATGGATGGTTGGCCAATCCGATGTCCCACCTGGTTCAACCACAAGCGGGGACAAATCCTTTTGTAACCCAGCTAACACTGGCCATTCAACTAGTGATTGGAAGAATTGGAGCACGTAGATGTCCTGTTTGGTCAGTTTGTTGCTGGGATGCTAGTGGTTTCAGCTTGGGTCTACCGCCCTTTTTTCCGAAGCCACACCTAGGCACAAGGATGAAAGCAAGTGATTGAATGGCAACCCTGTCACAAAGTCTTCCAGGGTCGCCGGCTTGCTGACTCTGTGTCACGTAGAGAAGAGCAGCACAGCATTCATCTGGGCGAATTACAACAAGAGACTTCCCCATGCGTGACTCAGACTGACCTCTTGAGTGGATTGGCCCACACAAGTCCAAAATTCGTGTTTATCACTAAAACTGTCCAATCCCCAGAACAAAGCAAAACAGGGCACACCTCTTCTTGGGCAGTTGATGTTACAGGGAACCCCTCTGAAAAACGGAGCACTGGGCACAGATCTGGGGAAAGCCAGGCGACGCGCCTCCCAGTCATTCCAGTTCGCCCATGCTCCGTCGACGCAGAGCCTCGTGGATTGAGCCGGTCGGCCGCTTTGGTTTGAACCACTTCCTTTGCCTTCCGTTCAAGGCCCGGGATCATTTTTTTGTTTAAAAGTTGGTTTTGCCCCACCCTGAAGGACAGCGGCTGAACGGCGGTCAAAATGACCGGTCCAGTTTTGGAAGCCCCGTGAAGGAAGGGCTTTGAGAAAAAAGTCTGACAACCGATGGGAAGGCGCATAGTTTGATGACCCTCAACCGATGCTTCATCATGCCACGTAATATCTACGCAGCTTCTGTTTCGCTTTCGGGCGCCTCCTCCCAAATGGGCAAAGATGCATCTAGCCACATGGTCAAGAAAATTTCATGAAAACGAGCAACCTTCAATATTATCTGTCATCTGTCGTAGAAAAAGGGTTGGCACTGCGGACCACTCACCACATTTTGATCAGGAAACGAAGGGGCTAACTAGTTGAATGCACCGTCAAGGGGGACACAATTGATATTACCCGTGGCTCATGCCAAGGCATTTCTGAAAATAGGACTCAGATACTCCCTGGATGTTCTTTCCATCTTGTTGGTTTCCATGAAACAACACCAACGATCCAGGCTTCACCATTTGGGTGGTCGGTGGGAGTGTTAATTGCATCAAGTTGGCATGTTCAAAGCTTGGAGGTGTGGCTATAGACCCCCTCACTTCCGATGTGGATAATTAGGAGAAAGTAAGTCCAACCTAGTTCGAGTGGTAGATAACCTCCACCCCTCCAAGCCGCCCAGGAATACCCTTTTGGGACATGCCTTTGGGAGAGTAAAAATGGAAACCAGAAGGACAACCGTCGTGTGTGCCCTAATCAAACTGCTCTTTTGCACCATGGTCGCCATGGTCATGATTTCCTTACTCGGAACCTCTACAATGATAGTCTAAGTGCCTTTTTTGAATGGTCCATGACCGGCCAAAACCCCAGTAGCCAGGTATTTGAGGGGACGATTTCTTTGGCCCCTTTTGCAACCCCACCTAAAAGAATCTGTTCCTTTTGACAAAAAACCAACTAGGCCTGTCTCAAAATTGGTTGGACCCTTTTGGATGGTGTTTGCAGGGGCACCAACAAAAAGAAAACTTCAGAAGCAGCCATTTCAACCAGTGCTTATGGATTGCAACAAAGACCCAAGGTTGTGAGCTTTGGTCCATGGTGAAACCAAAGGACACCAAGCCATCCAAGAACCGGGCAAGGGTATGCCCAAGAACCGGGAAAGGGTATGCTCCGCTCCAGGCTTGCAGGGAATTCCATGGGGACAAAAGGCACACTTGTGTGGAGCTTGATTTCAAAAGAGCCTTTCCCTCCACGAAAAAACAGGAAAACGGAGGGAACACCCTCCATTGGGTGTGAATTCTCGTTCTACCTCAGCTTTTGCCCTCAACCAAACACAATGTTTGATTCTGGTTTCACTCCAGAGTGCACCTTAAACTATGAAATCGCTTCAAAAGAGATCCCACTCTTGGGCATTAAGGTATATAGCCTTTGAAGCGCCCCAAAATGGGTGGTTCCCATTTGTTTTGGTCTCTCGTTGAAGCCCAAAACAGGGCGCCCAAAAAACCAAGCCAACACCCAGTGAAAAACGAACAAAAACCCCGCAGCAACGCAAGCCCTGGGCGTCCCTGGCTCCGTCTCGGGGCAAGGGTCCACGTTGCAGGCTTCCAACTCCATCTGGCGAATCCCAGGCTTCGAAGCAGGCAGTACCAGGGGACGGCCGGAGGTACACCAGTCAAATGCAAGTGCCTGTGCCTGTACCTGGCAGATATAAGTAAAGGTAGAGGTTCAGTACCTGACTATTAAGGATGTGGTAGCAACAAGTTGCTTGACACCAAGCAGAGATTTCTTAAAAATCCCAAAATGAACGGAAGTAACCCACAAAAGGCATCCCCAAGGAGATTCCGCTACAAATGATGGGCTCTTTGGG
>CAUJNA010003660.1:765142-775142 GCA_963377175.1 Effrenium voratum | reverse complement strand
GACCCTGGTTAAAAGGGGCCACACCCTAGCTGCCCTTGCTATTTCCTGGTTGTGACCTGCTTACCTGGCGTTGGTTAAACATCCGAGTGGCTACATGCTGCTTTTTAAGAAGGAACCCCCGTTTTTGGTTTGGCTCTAGGGAAGCTCCCTCGAAGGCCCAGCTGAGAGGCATGGAGGCCTCCACACATGAGTTCAAACGGAACTCAAGACTCGGTTGCGATTTCTGCTCCCCTGCGAAAAGTGAATAACTTTTAGTGGTTTAATACGGAAAACCCATTGTTTGGCAAAAAGTTGAAGTCCCAACAGCCAAGCAAAATGCGCCTTGCTTCCCAAGTGATTCTGCCAACAGAACAAGAACATCTAGTTTGCCGCTTACATGGTCTTCCCAAACCCAAAGTGTAGGAACCCAGGGAGTGAGAAACTGGGGAAAGGTCCCTGCTATTGGCTAGAGGATGGGGATTGTCCTGATAACGTAGTCATGCAATGCTTATGCTGCCTGAGCCAGTGGACAAAGGCCCAGCAAATGCCCGTGGCTGGCTGTTGGCCGTTAACCCTGCAAGACGGTTGTCCTCTGACAAAAAAAGATTGAATGTGCACTGGAAACCTTTATTTCCCCCACTGAACTAATCTTGGGTCTCAAGGTAAGCATTTGGAAGGGTTCTCAAAATCCCTTTAAGCCACCATTTTGAGGGAGCTTTGAGGATGTCACTTTCATGGACTCAGCACAAGCAACGTGTTTTTTTTCGTCCGTCGCAAAAGCTTTCCTGCAAGTTGGCTGACATTCCATTCTACATGCTCAAGGTGTTGGCGCTTGTCTGTAACAAGCACTGGCTTGTTCTCAGTCCAGTAATGTGGGAATGTAACCATTCGCAACAAGGATCCGTTGGCCAGACTTAGACCCCTTACAACAAGGCTTGGCGGTTTGCTGAGTAGAAAGGACCATGAGAAAAACCCCAAGGGCTTCTCAGAGACTTAAAAGGTCAGTGTGGCAATGGTTTCTTTGGACGCTATTTCCATCTGGAGATTCCTGCTCATGTTTCCTGCTTGTGTCTCCAGTGCAAACATGCTGCACTCCCCTTTCCATACCGTTGGACAATTTACTGGTGCGAAGTGGGTTTGTTCATCCACAGTACCTCCATTTGCTTACGTTGGAAAAGTACAAACATATTTCCAGTAGTGATTGACTCCATTTCAAGCCAACATGGGGAAAATAAAGAAAACATATTCTGAAACGACATTGGACGAGTATTCCCACGTACTTCTCACTGAGCATGGAGCCGCCACCGCAGTGGACATCGCAGTCGCTCCACTCCCGCCACTGGCCCCAAGCCTGAGCGTGTTTCAACGCGCGCGAAAACTGCGCGCTCAGGCGCCTAGCGGTCCACTTTGGGGCCATTGGATTGGATTTGTTGGGAGATTTCATTGGCCCAACTTGAGAACCATACTGGTTAAAGGGAAGAAGAAGAAGAACCCTCTTCTGGCATTCCCTAAATCCATGGCTTCAATGTGATGGCTTCACTTGCTATATGGCTATGGCTCAAAAAACCGGTACCAAAATAGAACCTTGGTAAGTGGAAACATGGACCAAAACCTGCGTAACCCCTCCTGTTTAATTTTGAGCCACACCCATATAAGGGTAAAGCCACAGTTGCTTAAGGGGATACGAGGGATAACTAGGAGAAAAAACGTGGTTTATATCCCACCTCAGCTGTTGCCCCCGAAAATGGCAGTTCAATTGTGGCGAGGCAGTGAACCTGAAATTACCCCCACCAGAAACACCCCTCAAGGGCCTTACGGGGAGATCCATTGAGGCGAATTTGGAAGACTCCCGTGGGTTTTGGCACAGCCTGACCTGTGGCTTGAGGCGCTGGAGAACGCCCGTTGGACAGGTCAACATAGGAGCTTCGCACCTCCAATGTTTAACACCCTTAGCTGATTCCCGAGCTGAATGATGGTCATTTGGGTTATTGATTGCTGGTGGGTTCAGCTCAGTCGGCCCAGTATCAGAAATAAACTTCTGTCCCTTCAAATGGAAAATCCATTCAGTAGTTTCCAAGCAATCTGAGAGGCTAAGCTTTCGCCAACGACTGGGGTTGGACACATGACATAGGACACCTCTTTCGGCGCCTAAAATCGCGTCCCCTGATGCAAGGCTCCCAGTGAATTTGTTCACAGGCAATCCGTTTTGGCAGGGGGCCTTTGTGTCCAAACACAAAACCGCCTCAGTGGCTGTGTCTTCCTGTTGATGGTACATCCTTTCCCTGGTTGGCAATTGTGGGAAAGGAAAACTAGAGGGAAACCCTGCATCTATCGGTAACTCTAGAGGCACCTTCCTATTTCTGTCCAGGAATGAGATGTCAAATCGTGAATCGGTTGAGGTTTGCTCAGGCGGCAGGCCAGAATTTCGCCCGGTACAGGGAAACCAAACCGAAGCTTCACCAACTTTCTCCCTTGGCTTGGTTTTGGGAAGCCAACGGGGATCGAAGCGAATGCCAATCCCCTTGTGGCTTGGTCATCTTGTAAGCAACCCTCAGAATTGTGCACTGGTCTTTCCGGGCAATTGGGAGAAGCAGTAAGCCAAAGGTTTCTACCAACTGCCAGTACCAAACCGGCTTCGGGACCGCACAAGTTTTCTTTGATTTACACTCAGACCTCTAGAGCCACTATGTTTGTTGGCTGGTTGATTTTGAAAGGGGGGATTCCCCAAGGTCAGGTACTCCTTCATGGGTGGTTTGGATTGGTGGTTCGGGGGTGTGAACCCGGTTCTTTTGGACGCATGGGGAAGGGACCCCAAGTTGTCCAAACCACCAAACCAAAGCATCTAGGCCAGGTGATAGCGGGTTTTCCCAGCGACCGCGTTCCCAGTTCCCAGCTGAGGGCTGGAACGCACTTGTCGCAACCGCCACAGTGCTCGATGTAACACGGCTCCGCCTCGCGACTGCCCCAGGTGTCGGGTGGTTTCACTTCAGCTTCCCTTCGAAACAGGGTTCCCTAAATTTTCCGCTGCTGTTTTAAACATGGGTGTGCCCTTTCTTGAGCGAACCCATCAAACAAGTGCTTTCCCCTTGGTGTCCCTTTACAACCACACGCACATGGTACACGCGCATCACCCTTTTGGCCCAATTTAAAGGGGGTTTCCTTTTGGTGGGTTCAGGAGGATATATAGGGAACCTGAACAATCCCCAAAGGACCCGCCAAAACGCGGTGAGGTAGATGATCACGGGTCCAGTGGGAGCCGGAACGTTGGCTTCAATTTGGCTCCGATCGTTTACCAGTGCTATACTGTGGATGGACAAAACTCACTTCGAACCAGTTGGGATTGGTGGGAACTACCGGCAGTGCTCCAAGTGATTTCTCCTTTGGGTTGGTAACATCAGCTTCCCGTTGCTTATCTTCGTTGGGTGTCCTTTTGTTGAGGTGTAGGATTTTTTAGGGGAACCCTGACAGGTGGCCGTTCAGTGTTTCGACCAACGGCTGGACATCCACGCCGATCGGCACCAGTTGGGATGAAAGCCTCTCCTCTTGAAGCGGAGAACTTGGATTCCTAGGTGCCACTTTTGAGTGACCCCCATTCAGTTTGTGAAATGGACCCACTGTCGGCCAACAGAAGTTCCAAAGGAGGCCGTTGCCATCTTTGGGGACCGATGTCCAGTTTTCAAAGACACCCATAATCAAACCTGGCATGACTAGCTTCCTCCGAATTGGTGGCTTGGATTGCCGGCTTGGTCAGGGGTAGCTTCCCATTTACCCTCAACACGAACCAAAGCTTGAATCCCCAAACCACCACAATCTCAAACCACCAACAAAGGGTAACCCGAATTTAGAAGTCACAGCCATCTGAGTTTGCTGGGTCTCCGGTGGTCCGCATTTGGCTTCCCTTTCCACTCCCGTACAGGGTACCGGGAGACAAAAACATCCTCGTTCTTGGCCCCCAAAGACATCCGGGACGCTAAGCGAAAAACATTCATTGGGGTAGGGCCCGTCAAAACAGGGATTCGCACCCCAAATGATTGTTTTTCCTGTTGGTTCCCTCTCAACCAACCTGAAGAAGGTACTACAAACAACACAAACTTGCACAAAGCCGAGGTGTTTTGGGGCTTTCCTTACTTCGTAACGCGAGACTCAAACTAGACCCCAACCCTTGAAAGAAAGGCCTCCTGGCATCAGCAGCCAAAACCGGGGGGAGGGGGGGGGGGTAGAAAAATACCCATCCCGCCAGGTTGGCTTAGTTCTGGGAAACTCTCAATTTTGTTTCGGAACCCGCACATAATGCAGGACTCCTTGTGAGGAGAGTGTTTCCTCTAAATGTGGTCAACCATTTGCAGTGAAGTCCTCGGTTTATCTTACTGATTCAGAGCCATAGGGGAGCCATTGTTGTCTTTTTCGGGACTGTGAGTGACTAGTGACTACAGCCATTGACAACCAAACAGCATTGGATCTTTAAAGCCTCTTCCGAGTGTTGTTTTTGCCATTTGGGCGTGCAAGCATCAGCAAGGTGGAGCGGGGTCGGAGGCAAACACGAAGACTACCCTCCACCCCAAGCTGTTCTATCTTCATAAACACTTGGGCAAACTTAGACCCCCGTGCAGGTTGACGTTTTGCCGTCAGAAGGTGAAATCAGGGAAACCCAAGAAAAGGGCAAAAGGTGAGTCCTAACAGATCCTACATCATCCTGCAACTACTATGATTTCTGGAGAAAAAACGCAAATCAACTTCCCACTGAAAGGCACACCCTGCCTGTGTGAGATTTCCCACACATCCTGAGCCACAATGGCTGAGCCTGGCACAATAGGCAGCATGGGACAAAGTCCGTTTTACCATCTCGGTGAATGGATCCCCAATTTCCACGATCCCAAAGCCTGAAATAAGGGATCCCCAGGTAAAGGACCTACACAGCATGGAAAAAAAAGAAGTTGTGCTCTCTTTTCCACTTTCCGGGCCGCATTTGTTCTACCCCAAATGCTTCGGAGCAACCCGGATCCGAAGGAAAATCTTGGTCACGGCCGCCTCTCCTTTTCATTCGCCTGGGTTTCTATCGGGAACGAAGTATTACATTAGGGTGCGTCCAGTTTTTTAGCGGGGATCCGGATCACTTATTGAGAGACCCCCTATACCCCCCCCGCCTCCCCATAAATCCGTCAGGTTCAATTTCTCATTCGGGTTGAAGCATATCATCTGCCAAATATATAGCGAGCTCATCTGCAGGTACAAGAACTCACCACGATGAAGGTTCTTTTTCGGGTGTCGCTCCTTTCAGGTGTTGGATTTATTGTGACATATGCAGAAATCATAATCTACCGACCCCAAAGAAGGCCCTCTCCGGCTAGCTCTCTATATATATATATATAATGCTATACATGCAGCACTGAATGGTTTTACACTCAGGTACCTGACTAACAGCTACGGTAGGTGCCACCACTGTTGCTGCTACACATGCAGCTTAGCAGTCAGCGGACTTTGATGGAAGCCTGGCTCCTGGCTTGGCTGATGGCTCCGCTAACACCCGTCACGGCACTTGGCGTTCTCAAGCGTCAACAAGGTAGCGGGAGATTGAAGGGATCCAGACCAATGTCTTACCCTTGGCAGTTGTCAAAATGAGGGGCTGCAGGCACTTTTCTTTGAAAGGCGACGCGCAAGGCGGCACCAGGGTCCAAACAGCGGCCATACAATTGACAACCCTCTGGGTGTTTTGATCATCTTTGGAGGCTCAAAGGGGCTTCTGCAGGTGCCAACTGATGCTCAGACTTGGGAGTTCGGCATCAATCAAAAGAGGGACCAGCCAAACCAAAGTTCCGTTCTAGCAAACCCTAAAAGGGTACATGCCAACTGGTGCTTGAAGTGGCGCGTCCCCAACTGACACTACATGTTTGCAATACTCATGGTGTTTTGTTGAGTTACTCTCCTGTACTCCTTGTACTCGATTTAAGTTGGGCAAAGCGGGGACTGGGGAGTGGGAAGGGAGTCTTGACTCCTGTGACTGGTGTCGATTCAAATCCTCCTGGATCCTTCTCTCAGTTCGCTGCTCGCCTGTTGATGATGGTGCGCTTCCTCTCCTGCAATCATCTGGTTTGGGATCCCGTTGGCTGCAAGTGGTGCTAGTTACCTCCGCACAAGCCTACCTGACTCGCGGTCGCTGGAAGACCCTTTCCTCTGAAAGAGACCTTCTGGTGGGTTCCATGTTGGTGCATGTTGGGAGGGTGATGAGCAGTGGGGAAGCCCTTGTTGCGAATAAGTCCACAGAACCTTTCTGGGGGTCCTCCGAGCGGGTCTCCTTTTGGGACATTTGTTTGACTCAGGAACAAGCACTGGGAAATTCAGACAAGCAGGCGGCTGCCATGTTTTGCGGGCCGGCGCAAGTTCTCCTCTCATGCATATTGCTTGCTTGCTAGCTTGACTGCCTGCCTGCCTGCCTGCCTGCTTGGCTGCTTGCTTGCTTGCCTGCTTGCCTGCCTGCCTGCCTGCCTGCTTGCCCAGCTGTCTGTCTGTCTGCTTGTTGCAAAAAGGAGGTTGTGGGCCCCAACTACTCAAAGTGCACCAACCTTTGAGCCCATGTGTGTCGCGAAAAGGGTGGAACTGCCACTGGGTATGTGCTATAACAGAGGGTCCTCCAATTTGATTTTGGTCTTCCTTTGGCTTCCCTAAAAACGAATCCCAAAAAGCGTGTCCTCAAAAACAAACACCCATGTTGTCTTGGATGATGTTAACACAAAACTAACTAAACCAACGAGCTACCTGAAAAGGGAATATAACTCATTTCGAGAAACATGGGTGGATCTTGCTCGAATGTGGGGACAAAAAATACGGTTCACTGAACCGACCGGTGACTTGTCCCAAGCCTTCCCTTCAAAGCCATCTAATCAGGGGGACAAACCCTTGACATATTACACGTGTGCCTTGCCTCCTCCGTTGAGTTGGAAAATCCATTTCGAGCCAGCAGATCGGGTCTGGACGGTGCTTTGGCCCGTCCCACAACGGGGTGTGAGGAAAGCCCTGGTCCGATCCACTTGTCACAATGTATCCCGAAAAAAAAATCAGTCGCTGCAAATCCCCCGCGGTTGCGATGTTACTGGTGTCCACCAGCAAAATCGATCGCCACGTGATTTGAGTTAGGCCCAGTTGTAGAATGTATATTTTATGGTTTGCTTCACTTTGAGTCAGCGGTAAAATGTAAAATGTATCCTCTACCCCACGCCACAGGTCCAAGCGCCTTGACGCCAGGCCCGCATGTTGCGCTACAGGACGACCACCTGGGCGAGGATGCGAACTGGGCCCAACGGGATCTGAGACCCTGCAAGAACTGGTTTGTGGCTTGAAAGGGAAACCATATGGGAAATCACGGACACCAAGGCGAAGAGTCAAAAGGCAACCTGAGCCCGGCAGTTTAAACAGGTGAACTACATCAGGTTCCCTTGAACTATGCAGGGGAAACGTTGAAGCAGTAGTTCTCTCAAATATTGGTGCAATGACTCATAGGATCCACTCATAGGATCCCAAGAAGGCCCTTTATTTTCTGGAAACCAAGAAACAAGGCGATATGCGGTCAACCCGCTGACAAGTTGTTTGCTAAGTTTACTGCCTTGATGGATTCCCAAATAAACAAATAAGCCATGAGTGTAGCTTGTTTTTTGTTGTAGACTCAGTGAGGCACCATGTCCCCCCCAACCAAAAAAGAGAGGAAAACATACACAACTGAACACGTTGACCGAATCCGGCTATGGATGAAGCCACAACATTTCCCTAGCACCCAAGCACAGCTCCAAATTGGGATGTAATTTTGCCAGTGTTTCTTGAGTTTGGGGGGGTCCTCTGAAGGGGCGGGGTGAAACTCGGTCATAGCCACCGATCACATGTTGCCTGTGGAAGTTGAAGGGAACCCAAAGCATAAAGAGACCCGGAGACTGCGGCAGTGCACTTTCTGGCGGTTTTGGGGATTTATATTTTGAGCAAGCACGCATGCTTTGCAGATGAGTGTTTGTAACTGTGAGTTCTGAACCATTCAGGAGGGTCCTCTCCATGGACTGTTGTAACATGCTGCCAATTGCTGCTGCTCACACAAGCCAGAATAGCTGCAATTGTCTTAGCATCTTCCCTTTCATTCCTGTGTGGCATTACTGTGTGGCCCGCGGTATTACTTTTGCAAAGCAAACGCTTGGCGAGGATGCAAAGCTCACCTTCCAAGAAGCAGTTGCACAAACATTTCCCCAGAAAGTCACGGGTAATTCAACAAATCTAGTGAACAAACAATCTAAATTTGCCTGCCCTTGAATGTAGCAAAATACGAATACAAACCCGTGGAAACTCCAATTTCGTTTCTACTGGTTTGCAAGTGATCAGTTGCAAGACTTCATTGAAATGGGATTGCAATTTGCAGTCTATACTATGTCTTGTTGCGAAATAGAGGTTCCAAGGCACAATGTTGCAAGTAATGTTTTGGGCACAATTCGGATCGAAATTGTTACATAAATGAGATCCACAAACAAGCAAACCCACTAAAATAAAAATAAAGCGCCAAACAAACCTGGAGAAAGCAGGAAACAAACAACAAAAAACAACTAGAACAACCAGGAGGTTCAAACAAAAAACGACCCAAGAACACCACAAAAACACAAACAACAACTCGGGGAGCAACAGAGACGGAAAACGGAACATGCTTCCCGAAAGCATTCAACATGAGCTCTTGTCCAAGGGGTGTCCAAGTCATGTAGGTGTGTTGTGTAGTTCCCCACCCGGCAGGAAGGGGTTGTTAGATTTTATATTGGAATTCGCGTTTGCGATGCTTCTACACCACGCCCCCACCCAGTATCCCGCCAGAGCAGCTCGCCAGTGGATGTATCCCGCCAGAGCGTATCCCGCCCAGTATCCCGCCAGAGCGGGCTCGCCAGTGGATCCCGCCGAGTATCCCGCCAGAGCGGCTCGCCAGTGGATCCCGCCAAGTATACCGCCAGAGTGGCTCGCCAGTGAATCCCGCCGAGTATCCCGCCAGAGCAGCTGGCCGGTGGATCCCGCCCAGTATCCCACCACTAGACCATCCCGCTGAGTATCCCAGAGTAGCTCAGTAGCCAGTTGAGATCCCGCCGAGCATCCCGCTGAGTATCCCCAGAGTAGCTTGCCGATCCCGCCAAGTATCCCACCAGAGCAGCCCGCCAATGGATCCCGCCGAGTATCGCTGAGTCTCCCCCCCAGTGGATCCCGCCGAGTATCCCGCTGAGTATCCCTTGCCGGTGGATCCTGCCGGGTATCCGGCCAGTGTCAAGCCGGAGCAGCTTGCCAGCATTCGCCAGTGGATCCCGCCAGTGTCCCGCCAGAGCAGCTCACCAGTCTGGTTTTGCTTAATGTCCCGCCCGGCGCACGGTTGGGCTTACATTTAATGTTGCCGCCTTCGTGTTTTTAAGTGCACCCTGAGGCTCGGAAAGGGTGATGCTTTTGTGTTGCTTTGGGTTGTGAATAAGCAACTTCGCTTAATCCCCACTTCGGGTTTCTTTTTGGAAGGGGCTTGGCTATTGTTAACGGAACCGATGTTTGAGTTCTCGAGATCGGCTCGCAGACAAGTGGAAGTGGCCGATGGGAAGGGAAGGGGCCGATGGGAATTTGGAGCCGAAGTCTCTAGGATGCGGAGGAATTTGTTGTAACAGTCGTAAGCTCTGTTGAGGCTGGGGATTGCTCAAAGCGAAATAATGGTTGTTGCTTAGATTTTCTCAAGCATTGGATTGTTTACATTTTATCGGGTTGTTGTCGGTGTTGTTGTTGCTGTTGTTGCTGCTGTTGTTGCTGTTGGTGGTGGTGGTGGTGGTGGTACGCGGCGCGCTCCACGGCCGCGTGAAAATGACATGTTTCGTTCAGTGACCCCCTCAGCCGCGCAAACATGTTAGCCAAATGATAAGCCCGCCCGCCACAGCGATTCCCCGCAGCAGTGCCAGCATATCAGCCAGATAATAGGCACACCAGCCACAGTGATCCCCGGCACAGTGTAAACATGTTCGCCAAATGACAAGCACACCCG
>CAUJNA010003660.1:620142-760142 GCA_963377175.1 Effrenium voratum | reverse complement strand
AAAAAAACAGACCCCCAAACAGGGATCCTTACATTATAGACCTGAACATTGCCTTCTAAATGGTGGGTTCCCTTTATGTTGGTGGAAAAAGCAACATGTTTCAAATGGTCGCAACATGGAGATCTTTTGAGGAGCCCTGGGGCGGCAGCTCGCGATTGCAGCCCGCCGTCTCGATCAATCCTTCTGGGCAGGGCCTGAGCTGCCGCCATGCCGCCATGCCCTGACCAGAGAAACGTAGGGGGCCACAGCCTCCACGAAGAACCAAATGGCGGTGGGTCAAAAAAACGGAATTCCAAAATGGGTTGCCCTGGCAAGTGGAAACAATGACTAAAACCCTGCGGTCTGCCCCTCCTGTTTTAAATTTGAGCCACACCCAAATGGCGAAGGGGCCTAAAGGGGAAAGGGCCCCACCCTGCAAACCCAAAATCAACCTCCGTCAGCTTGGTCCGAAATCCCTGACGGAAACGCAGCCAAATCTATAGAGGCTTGGAGCAACTCACAGAAGATAAATAACAACCTTCTGAAATCTCATCCCTCTGAATGTACTTGCGCAAAACAAACTGCCCCACAAGCTTCCCCGCCGCCCCGTGCAAGAAAGCCTCTAACAGGAGGGGCCTCTCTTATTTTCCAAAGAGAGGAACTCTTGATGCTGGAGCTAAGCTTTTTCCCAAAAGGTGCATGGGGTTCGTATTCCCGGTGTCTTTGCTTAATCCACCCTACCCCTGCCCCCCTTGTCTGGTCCCATTTCAAAGCTTGCAGGGTTTCTCGCCCTTTGAGCAACCCACAAACAAAATGATTTTATAAAATGGCAAGCAAAGGTGATGTGTCAGCCACGCAAGAGGGAAATCACAAACCTGCATGGGCAATGGTGAAAAGGGCCCCTTTTTGGCTGGTAGTTGGTTCCAAAGCAAGTCCAAGAGTTGTTCACTGACCAGGGCTCGTGTTTGTGGATCAACAGAGAGGACACCTCTGCGTTCTGGGAGGCTCTCATGGGAAACGCAAAAGTTCACCCCCATGTCTCTTCGTAGAAACGTTCAAGGTGGCCGCAAGACGATCACGTTTCACCCGCAGTTCGACTAGTGGAGTTCTTGGCAAAGCTCTGCACCAAGTGAGCACCAGCCAAGGTGGGGGCTGTAAGGCTTCTGAGAAGCCACCCTTGGAAGGACATTAGCCTTCGCGGGCAAAATGCACGAAAGAAGTAGTCGCGAACCCTCAGACCTCTCTTTTAATCCTTGGTGGGAATTCTTGCCGCACTCGCAAAACCTGCTTGACATGGGTCGGGCTCGCCTCCCTCGCCACTGGGTTACGAAACCATTGCCAACAAAACAGAAACATGAAATTGCACAGCTACCATTTTGAAGGGAGACTTGCCGTTTAGGGACACCAGTCCACCGTTCCTGAAACTGGGGCCAGCGCTTGCCACCGTGCTTCGGGTTCAGCTCAACCTGGAGTGACGCTTGAGGGCATCCACTTGAGCCGCGCCCGTTTCACCCATTCACTATGAAGGTCATATATGGTACCGTGTTCCGTGTTGCTACCCCCCCCAGATGGTATGGGTCCCCAGGACCCTCCCCCCGGCCCGAGACCCTGAGCCCCCAGATCCTGGCACCTATGGTCCCACCCCCCTGAACTCGCACCCCGACACCCCGGCACCCCCACCCCCAGGACAAGCCAACCCGCAACCACCCCTAAACCAACCCTAAATACACCCTAAACCAAACCCTAAAAAATAAACCCTAAACCTAAACCAACCCTAAACCAATCCCAAATCAACATAAACCAACCCTAAACTAACCCTAAACTAACCATAAATACACCCTAAATACACCCTAAACCAATTCTAAACCAACCCTAAACCAACCCTAAACCACCACAACCCAACCACAGGACCACAACCTCAGGGGGGGGTACTTGTCTGACCCATGACCATTGGGGTGGGGTGGGGGGGTGGGGGGGGGTGGGGGGGGGGGTTGGGGGGCGGGGTGGCAACGCTAGAATATATATATAATTTATGGTACTGGCCTTATAAAGGTCTACATAAGGTGTATAAGGTCATACATACATGACTATAAAGGTTCCACCATCATGGACATAAAGGTATGTAGTTTAGTGTGTATATATATATAGGCTTTACTATTCCTTGTTCAACCAGGTAGTGGAGCCACCACCAAAATGGCCTTGGGGGGTTTTGGGCGCTTCTAGTTTGTGTTACCAACCTTTGTTTTTTTCCCAGGTGTTTTAACCCTTTTTTTCTGCCATATTTTTTAGCTTGGAGCCAGAGCAGGGGGAGCCGTGGCAAGGTAAAAAGCATGACCAACTAGTCGTGATATTTCTAGTGGCCATTTGGCGACAAACATAGCAACCATGGGGAAAAACCTCACATATGCGTTTGTGTTTCTTGAAGGGTACCCGCTGTGGGGTGGTTGAAGGGAAACCAAAGGGAGTTTGACCATTTTGGGGCTCCACTATTTTGGAAAAAACAAACAGTATGTGATCTCGTAATGTGGGTCATGGCACGTCATGGTGGTTCCCTCAAAGGAATCGAAAGGAAAACCTAGGATCATTTTGAAACAATATACCCCTGGCTGATCAATAGGGGGCTGTTCCGGAAGCCCAAGGAGTCCGGGGGCGTCAGTTTGACAAGACAAACAGGAAAATCCAGACCAGCGGGTGCTCCGCCCATGTTTCTTAGAGGACCTCTGATTTGTGGGCAATAGTCTGGGGAAAAAATCAAACCAAAAAGGATTGGGGTGGAAGCACAAGGGAAATCATCCTTTCTTCAACTTTCGGTTGGCTGTCTTTAAAACGGACACCAACCATGTATTCGCCCACATTTGAGAGAATTACACAGAACATACAATGTTCAGAACCCGTGTCATTCAGTCTACCCGGAAATGACACACATCTTTGGAGGAGACCCCAGTTTTTCGCCATAGGTGTTCAAGAGCCTCAGCTCTCCGCACGACCTCCGAACTGAAAACTCGCCTGGCGCTGGCGCTGCATTTGCCCGCCGTCGCAGGACTTGTCGCCTCGGAGAAAACGATCGCAGCCGGGGGGGGTTTGGCGGCTGGTGCGAGAGGGAAGGTGGGAATGAGGCTTTGGGCCCCTTAGAAGCCAGTTGGATGGGTCCATGGGTCATTCACTCATTCCCTGACCAGCAAGCTAGAAAGAACCTGGGTCTCAAATAGCCCTAGTTGCCCTAGTTTGAGTTGGCTTAAACCGCGATTTTGGTCGCCATGGTCTGTACAAATCGATTTGGTCGTCCATGTCTAAACCTGGTTCAATTATTTCGACTACCATCACTTCGAGTGGTCTGTTTAAGACTGGCAGATATCTCCTCTTGGATGGTGTTTAAGCCGAAACCCAAAAGCTGAGCTGACGGTGTTTCTTCTTTCCGCCCAAATGCTTGGCTAAACGGATCTGACCCCCTGCATCAAGTGAATCTGTTGTTGCTTCAAGGAGAAAAAGAAGTACACCCAACAGGGTCTGAAGAGTTCAGTTGAGTCTGGGAATGAATAGGGTCCCCTGGTCGTGTGCCATTTTTTGTTTTAGGATATATGTCCATTTAATTCAAAACCCGTGACGGTTCCGGGCGCTGCTCGCTTGCTCAAGTGAGTAACGGGCGGCACTACGCACTTAGGGTTCAGTAGCTACTTGCCTGCCGGGTTGGCGGGCCAATCGGGAACATATGCTAACCCCTCTCCCAAATGAATCACAGACCAATAAGTAAGGTTGTGCATTGCTCGAATGACCTTGGAAGAACAGGCAAACCTTTTGAAACCTAGACCAAGCAAGAACAAAACATGACAGTAAGAAGGACCTAGACCAAGCAAGAACAAAACATGACAGTAAGAAGGGCACCATCCATGATGTCTCCCCAACAAGGGCAATGTCGCAGTGAGCTGGCTTTACTCAAGGCCCCGATATGTCCCCTTCAAGCGTCATCCCCCCCCCAAAAGGAAGGGTCACTCTAAATTGGCCCAGAAGGTAATGTTTAACACCACTAAACCTGTTACTTCCTCTGGCATGAAGTTCTCAGCTGCCCTGTTCCGCCACAGGCATTTCTGTCTTTTCCCGCCTCAAACAGCCTTGCAGTGTTAAGACAAACAAACAGACAAACCCAGTTAAACCCTCTGCCTCTCCGCCGTCCTGACAGCCTGAGCGCCGAGCACATGTCCCAGGGGGTCCATGGGCTGATCACGCAGTCCACCGCGATCATGCAAGCACGAATCTGCGCGAGGTTTGGTTTCGTCCCCCTTGGCTGGTTTGCCTTTTGGCTGGCAAGGAACGTGTGACGCCATGGAATCTGAAACTCCCAACAGCAAAACGGGATACACCATCAACAATTTCATCTTTGAAGCCTCGTGGTTTAGGGGTAGTGGAAACACTTTTAGATTTGTCCCTTTCTTTTTTTGGTTGTCTGTGTGTGTGTGACAAAAGGAAGACCGACATTACATTTTATTTGAGGCGCCTAGTTTTGACACAGGGGTTTGCCACACAGGGGTTTGCCAGGGTTTACCTCTCACCCTGCCCTCCCCCGCCCTTGCCTTGGGGGACAAAACAAAGTGAATGTGTCCCTAGAAGTGTAGAAACCCTCGTCAAGACACTGGTCGTTGGAACTTAGGCAAGCAAATTCCTCTTTTCTTTGACACACACTTGCCGAGGTCAGAACCTACATAGCAAGGCAACCACATGCAAGCTGAAGAAATCCAACTTGGTCCCTACTTCTGGCTCTCTTTACTTTGCCATGATCAAAGTCTCTCGTTGGCATTCAGCGTATCTGTCAACGGCGACCGATCTCCGGCGACGAAACAAAATCCCGGCGATCGCCTCTTTCAGATTGCCAACGCAGGGCTTGCCGTCCTGCGAAGGCCGATGCTGGCCCTCATCAGGTGCCGTTCTTGAGGGTCTTGTTGCTTGGATTTCAGCGAAGCCCAAAAAGAAATGGCACATTTTCTGGATGTCTGCTTCAAACGTTGGCAATCCCGTGTTCCTTTGTTTTAAAGGAAGATCAAAGAGACACCACTTGTGGAGTGCTGCAACTAGTATCAAAACCGGGTTCAGCTTTGGATTTTGGAGGGGGCGTTTATATGCAGTGAGTGTGCAGTGTGTAAGGCAGCATGTACCCCTAGCGTAACTGTATAAGCTTGGTCCATACCTCATTTGGTACCAAATTGAAGCCGCCCATGGCAGGAATGGCAAAGTCGCACACCAAAACCCTTGGCGGGGTCGCGAAGACATTTGCCCCAAGGGCTGAATGCATCGTTGCCCCTTTCACTGGGTCCATACATGTCGCCTTTCAAAATCACAGCAGCAAACAGATCTTTAACATGTCTAAAAACGGTGTGGAGATGTCTTGCACCCCACTGACAGGGATGATGGGTCCTCGGATCAACAGTGTATGCCATTGCCATATTGTAAGTAAACCAACGACACTCAACCACAAAACCATACAACAAAATACGGTAGATTAGGGGGTGCTCGTTCCCTGACTTGCAACATTGGGGGCATCTACTGAGTCACCACTAAAATCGTCTAGGGGTGACTGTTTGTGTTCAACGATGCGACCCAAGTGGCGTGTAAATCATTTCGTTGGGGACATCTAGGCGTCCTGCTGTCCCGTTCAGACATCCCTCCACCAAAACAGGCGACATACACTCACTGCAAAAAGGGATGTCCAAGCTGGCCATCTTCAGCATGAAAATGATGCGTGGGAGGTTGCACCCCCGGACTCATGACCGCAAGCGGCAAAAGGCCAGGCCGACCCCAGAGCCAGTCCTTCAAAGGCTCCACCGCGATGGTCCTGTATCTCTCCTCGCAAAACATGAGCAAAGGCACGGACAGCGCTCGGCAATTGCAAACCACTGAGGCAACCGCATGACAAAAACAACTTTATCTATGTAACAGACATGTTGTACGTATGAATGAACGCATGCCCGTGTAACAACGTTCAAAGGTGTTTATATATATATATAATACGAATGTATGTATATGCGTGGTTGTAGTTCAATAGAACCCCTTCTCACCCCACTGAGAACGATCTCCAAGCCCCAACGCGCATGCGTGGGTCCCGCTGGTCGTGGGAGTCGCAGTGGCTCCAACTGGCGGAAGGCCGATGCGGCGAGGGTGAGGCGGTCGTGGGGGCCATGCCTTGGGTATCTCCATGTTGGGATCCCTCACAAGAATCTACCATGGTTGTATGGGTTTGTGTCCACCTGGGTTAGCCTGGGTATAACCCACCTGGCTGAAGTCCGCTCACGAAACTTTTCTGCGGTTTGGTGCTCTTTGCTACCTGGGTAAAACTCACTATGGCTTAAGTCGAAGTCAGTCAAAGGGAGGTTATAAGTGAGCAACAGCCAAGAAAACAAACAACTTGCTACCCTCGTTCTAATAATGGAAGTGAACAGGGAGTCCCGCAAAAGGACAGTAGCCTTCCAGAACCCACCTGTCATTCCATGACTTCAGGGTAAACCAAAGCCAACCCCTCCATCTACTGGGAATGGCCAGGTATTCCCACTCATCAAACACCCCGGCCCCTCCCCCACTTAAGGCCTTGTGTGGTCTCATTTGGCCTTATCATCGAAGTCTTGTGGAAAGTCGTCATCTTCCCAACCAGTAGCCAGGTGGAATGCCCACAAGGAGTCCCAAGCAATTTCCGGCTCCCGGTCAAACCAAAAGCATCACCTCGACCAATCTAAGTCGGCCTGACGGATGGGTATAAAACCCAAACAGGGACACCTGGACCACGGGGATTCTTCTAGATGTGCTGTTCAAACATCGCGCCTCCAAACATTGTATGCACGTACTCACTGGCAACAAGGCGAACGTTTGAGTTAAGCTGGCATGAAGGGACATATGATGAACTATGGTTCTGCAAGTTCTACAATCATACCAAGTCCGGAAACAAGCGATCTCCAAGTAAAGGACCTAAAACATGGTGGGCTCGTTTGCCCGAGGTGAGCTCGCCATAAAGTAGTCAGAACTACAAGTGTAAGACCCCAATTCGGCAGCTCAAGAAGTCGGGTGCGGCGCGGTTCAAAACGTGGCGAGGCAGCTCTGACCAAGGGGAAAGCTGGCAGTCTCTGGTCTTGTCATCGCCACCTGCATGGCATCAGCTGGAGGTGCGTGTTTGTTTGTTTGTTTGTTTGTTTGTTTGTTTGTTTGTTTGTTTGTTTGATTGTTGTGTTTGTTTGTTTGTTTGTTTGTTTGTTTGCTTGCTTGCTTGCTTGTTTGTTTGTTTGTTTGTTTGCTTGTCTGCTTGCTCGTTCGTTTTGTTTGCTTGCTTGCTTGCCTGCTTGTTTGTTTGTTTGCTTGCTTGCTTGCTTGCCTGCTGGTTTGTTTGATTGTTTCTTGGTTTGCTTGCTTTTCTTGAGGGTATCTTGGTTTAGAGGGAAACTGAAGGAAACCCCCGTTCTTGCCTTGCTGGCATTTCCTTGCTGGCGTGGATCCGGCTCATTCCCAACTCGAACGATTCCAAATACCCCTTTTCCAACCATATAGACAAGGAACCTTCTTAAAGAACACGGTCTTCCAAAATCCTGTCCACTTCGCTTGGACAACGGGCATTTGCACAATTCAATAATTCAGTGACAACAACGAACATTCATTTCTCAGATTGTCACATGGAACCTCAAAACACATAGTCCAACATGCTCACATGGAACCCAAAAAGCTCCGCATCCCAACAGCCGATTCCTACGGATCTCAGCAAAGGAACATGGAACCCGAGAAAACATCTCCCCAGGCAACGAGAATGATTGGAACCAAATGAGCACGGACCCTAACATCTCCCGAAAAAGGGTAGGAAAAGGTGCGTCCCAACTGTGGAAATTGACCCCCCCCCCTTTTGTAATGGTGTTTTGTGGAAACCATCAATTTGTGTGGCTCCAAGGAGATTCCGACTGATCTCAGCAGCCCACACTTCTCCAGGTTGCAGGGCACCAGCTCCTCCAGGCTGCCCTGAACCGGCCAGCGGCTCTGAAAACCGAAGCGAAGGGGGCCTTAAAAAGCGCCTGAACAAAAAGTGAGGGGCCAAAAAAGGGGTACCAAAGGAAAACCAAAGGGAAACCGAGGGAAGTAGGAAGGGTCCAAATCGCAAGGGCGTTATTGTGTTTTATCAGGGTTCGCTGGATCTCCCTTTCCACTCAAACTGCCACTTTCGGAGGGTCCAAAAAGGGAAATGGAGAAAACCTGCTCTCTGTTGCTTTGCGAATATTGGGACGTGACTACAATCATCGGGGATACCGGAAGTGGCCAGGAGCCAGTCTTGAAGCAACGGGGTACCTGGGTGGGCACCTGAGCATTTCATAGTTCCCTCATGCAATGGGTGTCCCTGAAAGAAGTTGCCTTTCTGGGTCGGCTAAAGGGGACACCAAAAGGACACCACCCATTTTGGGTCTTCCTTCTTTTGAGACAAACCGACATACATACCAGCGCCATGGAATTGGGCGTTACCTTCCTGCAACAAGTCGTGGCTTGCTGGTTCCCATTTGGATTTGCCCAGGGATCTTTGGGGCTTTCCTGGATGTCCTGTCAAAGCCATCCAGAAGCCCGGACTGTGGGTTCCTTCTATCTCTACCTCCGGCTCATGGCTAGTTTGCTTGCAATATTTGGGGGATCAACCGTACGTTCAGGGAAATCAACTGCATCTCTATGTTGTCAAACATCAGCTCAAGCCTGAAATGGCAATGGCATACTTCGCTGTGTGTCATGGTCGTCAAATGGTCTTTTTGACTTGGGGTTGGTACAGTGGATGAACGAAATCCTGCACCATTGGGGATGGATGACTTTCTATGAATATGGGAAAAAGCGCCCACCAACTGGTAAAGGGGATTGTCCACATGGATGGTCGTGAATCCCTTGATGTGGGATTTGGACCATCAAAAGGCTTCCTAGTTCGTGACAGTGACTGACATAAAGCGGGCACATGTCAGGAATCAAATGGTAGGCTGACACGTGGATGGCATGGGGTGTATGATGTGCAAGTTAGTCTCCACCCTTGCTTCTTGACCTGCTTGTCAATCCTGAGACAAAGCCTTGATTGCGTCTTGTGAGGCCAAGTTGAAACGGCGAACAAGCCTCCCCATCGAACACAGGAGGTAAACACATCCAACAACCGCGGAGTCCCAATCAAATATGATACGTGTCACAGGAGTCTACCCAACATGTTCTGCAAAGGCGGAAGGCCGGCTAATTTCATAGTTGGTGATGTGAGCGTTTCTCAAAATCGGGGGATCCCAAGAGTTGGTTTGGGGATCCCAAGAGTTGGTTTCCCTTTGGTTCTCCTTGGAATCGATCCAAGGGTCCTTCAAACAAAGACCCACCCATATCCCACGTGTCCTCAAAATTTATTGCAATGGTTTCGGGTTTGGCTCAGCCCTTACTTCGCTTTTCTCGGTCGAACGGACACTCCCACAAACCTTGGGGCAAGCAACCCTGTTGATGGGTAAATCGGATTGTGCACTCAAGCTTTCAGATCTGGATGTGTCCAAAATAAGCATCCCCACTTGAACTGTGTTTGAAGGGAACTCCAAAAGCACATCGTAGCCGTTCCTGGGGATTGCATTTGCTATGTGAGCCACGAGTCCTACCTCAGCTCTGGCGACCCAATCCAATATGTTCCATTCCGCTCCCTGCTTAGACATAATAGTCAAATCTGATCGTCCACCAAACACGGACCCAACATTAACAGAGATCGCATCAGAGTCGACTCGGCCAAAAACAAGCATCGCGCGCGGTGCGCCTGGCAAGGCGTGCCGCCGCCAAAGGGCGGCGTACGAATGCCCCGGTTCCTGGGGGCAGTCAAGGTTTTCCCTCGGGAGGTGGTTTCAAGCTGAAAAGGGTACCTTCAAACAAGTACACTTCAATGTTCAAGCTATAAACCATAGTCATAGTCGCCGTATAACCAAGGCTATAACCGACTTACTGAGCCCAAGTGGCTTGAACATCCAAGTAGGGCGACTCTGCCCACCAGAATTGTTCTCGGCAAACCACAGCTTGCACAGTTCTCGGTCGAAAGCACCCATCTACATGTGGTGCAAAAGCAAACGCACGGGGGGGGAGGGGTTCCTGGGCTTCAGGCAAGCTGCAGCTTGGTTGTGAAAACTGCGGGCCTCATGTTGGGACCAGATTTTGGGTAGCAGGAGTAGGGATTTTCTCTCACCCAGGGGGGAAAGGTGGGAGACTGGAATTGTCTGCTCTCCCTGAACGCCCTACGAAAGACCTTGAGGACACGAGTTGTGCACGAAAATGGGTCAGATCAAGAATTTACATATATATATATATATACACATTAACAAATACACAATATAATCAATTTTTATAGAACCATTTATGATTACAGTAATGTAAATAGACTATTCAGTTTTTAGTTGAGAATAATTATGCTATATATATATATATATATGCAGTACGAAAACAAATACTTCAACTGATACATTTATCCGCATTTTGCGCCACCTTTTCGGGGGTCCCATTTTTGTTACAACTTTTCTGCTGGGCATTCGCAAACGAAGCCACGAGGCGAGGGTTTACACTTTGAACACGATCAATGTGTTGATGCTCTTTTGATTGGAGACCAGCCTCAGTGCTTCCTGTTGTCACTAGTATTCAACTAGGGTGTCTTGCTTCTAGGCTTTACTTTATTGATTGACCTGGTTACCTACTAGGCTGGTACCTTGAAGCGCTATGAGGCTCAAAAACTTGTCTTTCTGCTGGCCGCAAGCTACCTGCAAAGCCCGGCCTTTTTGTGCTCGGGTGGAGGGGACATCAGACATGGTCCCAAATGAAGCCACTATGACACACCGTAAGAACCAAATAGGTGCTTCTAAAAGATTGGGATCGATTCCTCCAGGTGATTGGTTTCCTTGTGGATTCCTTTCAAAACGCCAAAAGGGATCCCCAATCCTGAGAAACACCCAAATGAAGTTTGACACATCCCAGATCAACCTCCGTGGTATCCACGGAATCAACCTCGCAGTTAAAGGTAATCCGGATCTTGACGGGACATCCTCCTTACTGCTCAAGGAATAACTAATGGGTATGTCAAAATAGAGCCTTTCGTCATCCTTCCCTCTCACTGGTGCTTTTGATTGGTGGTTTGGTGGTTGAGAAGAGGTTCCCATGTACCTTCTACAAGAACAGGGGTTCAAATCCCCAAACCACCAATCCAAACTACGAACCAAGGGGTACCTGATTTCAAACCCCTAGAAAGAAAACAAACCTACGTTGATCCTGAGTTCCAGAGTTCCCAAATAAGACAAGCGGGAACACCCCAGAAAAGGACCACATCATTGTTTTCGCTCTTTGTACCCCCATGCCGACTTAAGAATTTGCAAAGCGTTGTCAAACAACAGGGTTCCTATATTTTCTCCCCAACACATCACCCCTAACAAGAAAAACTCACCTTACATGGGCCAAGAAGGTCATGTTTCAGGTGGCCAAGCAAATAAAAATCGGACCCCTGGACGAGGGGCCTGTGCTTGATGCCGCCGTTGCAGAGCTCGGAGCACCTGAGCGTCAGACGGCTTGAATTGTCCGGGCATGAAAATAAAGAAGATCAACGGGCAAATGTGTATGTATGAAAATAGTATAAAAAGAGAGAGTGATACACACATACACACTGAAAGTTCCTGGTATGAACGCCTACTGCGTGGCAAACTAATCGCAACTTACTTATGGCTAAAGTATGGGAACCAGTCACAAAGGGGACCAACACGGCCATGCAATAACATATGATCAGTCACTTTCAAAACTGCCTTGTTTCCCCAAAAGACATGGGGCGATGAGTGAGCGCCCTTGTTTTCGTGGGATGTTTTTTTTTTTTTTTTTAATATAAATTATGGATAAGTTTGGAAAATGTTGGATATCAACCATTGAGGGTAACACAGGAGTGGTGTTGGAAAGGGGAAGTCTGGCAACATGAACGGCTGTGCTCCTGAACCAGCATTTGCTGCCTGGGCGCGTGCATGTGTGTGTGTGTGCCAACGGTACAATGTTGCGTAGCCCCTCTGCACAGATTGCGCACCGCCCAAGCTGGGAAAACCATGTTGCAGTTTGCGGTCTGGCCGCATTTTAGCCATTTTGCCAGTAGCAGTGGCAGACTGCTCCCCAGAGCTATGCACACAAGATTGTCGAAGCCTTCCTGGGCAATGCTGAGCCGCGCGGACACCGAACTCAGCAGTGGTGGGTGATGGTGTCGGACCTTCAACCGACATTGCATAACAGCAACAGCCACTGCAATTTCTGTTAGAGCATGCTGTGCGCTGCTCGGTCCACTGCAGTCAGGCTCTTCAAGCACGAAAGCGCAAGGCTCACCACTGACTTTGCACACTCCAGATTGGCAGGCAGCGGCCTGAAACACACACACACACACACACACGGTTTCTCTGGCATCTGCTTCCTACCGACCTTGGGGCAAACTTCAGGGCCGTGGATTTCTCAGGAAGCGTAACTTTAGAGGTCTTGATCTCTTTCTACACGCCAAACATCTTTCGCCCTCCAAGCTCGGAACCTCCAAGTTAGGCAATCAATCCTCAGGCTCAGAGCCCTAAAAATCCATAGGATGCCGCTTTTGGGTTTTTGGTGACAAGTGTGGGGCGTCCAAAATTGAAAGGAATCCGTGAAGTCAAAAAGGGGCAGTTCCCAATTTCCGGGCGCCTTAGAAAACCCGTTCCAAGCCTGCTCAAAATGCAGAACAGATGCGCGTGCCGCAGATTGGTTGGGGAGCCCCGTGTTCAAAGTCATTGGGTTGTCGGTGTTTCAACAAAAGGTCCACACTTTAGGCAACCCACTGATCTCTCCTAAATACAATCTGCATTTGTTGTACAATGATTCCAAAACGTGAAATGAGGGATCCCCAAGTAAAGGACCATGTGGGTGCGTTTTACCCCCAGGTGAGCTCACCTCAAGATAGGCAAATACCATAATTCAAACACTGGAAGTCCGGAATCCTTACCTAAGAAAGCATCAATGGCAGATTCCGTGTTACCGCCGATCGCTGAGCTTGCTACAACCTGCCCAAACTGAAACTTGGGCAGTCTTCAACCCAGGTTACAGCTCATGTAGCACCCACTCATACTCTTTCCGAAGAGGAGCTAACCCTGTTAGTGGGCTAGAACCAGATCCCCAACCGTGGGTTCCCGCACTTTGTGCACTCTGTCAGAGCTCTTTTAGCTCTTTCCAAGAGGGGACAAAAACTCGAATGTTGGAAGGTTGTCATTTTGGTTGTTTGAAACATCGGTGTCTTGCAACTAGGAGCCTAGGATTGAACAGAACACAAAACTAAACTTAACTTTCAGCACCCTGGGTGGTGCATTTGTACCCACAGTGCTCTTGTGTGAGCCATATTGGGTGCCAATGGACCCTTGGAGGGTGCTGGTTGGCAAACACCAAAACCGCCTCCTCTTGGCCGCTAAGGCCCAAACTCCGTCCACTCGGCCCATTCGGTCAACCTCAGTCAGCAAAGCCTTTGGTTTTTTTCCCGAAAGCATGGCGAAGGGTTCTTCCGCTGGGTTCACTTGAGTTGTTCTCATGAGAGTCATTACAAGGTGTCATTGCAAGGAATCATCATCATGAAAGTCAATGCAAGGAGTCATTGCAAGGAGTCATTGCAAGGAGTCATTGCAAGGAGTCATTGCAAGGAGTCATTGCAAGGAGTCATTGCAAGGAGTCATTGCAAGGAGTCATTGCAAGGAGTCATTGCAAGGAGTCATTGCAAGGAGTCATTGCAAGGAGTCATTGCAAGGAGTCATTGCAAGGAGTCATTGCAAGGAGTCATTGCAAGGAGTCATTGCAAGGAGTCATTGCAAGGAGTCATCATTGAGAGCTGCGTGGAGTCAAGTGCAAGTTGCAAGTGCAAGGAGTCAAGTGCAAGTTGCAAGTGCAAGGAGTCAGGTGCAAGTTGCAAGTGCATGGAGTCAAGTGCAAGTTGCAAGTGGGAGTCAAGTGCAAGTTGCAAGTGCAAGGAGTCAAGTGCAATTGACTTGCGAGGAGTTAAAATCTCTTCTTAGGGCGGCGGGGTAGTGCCGACGACACTACACGAAAATCGACCCTCTGCGGGGATCGGCGTGGTCGAGGTGCAAAAACCCATGGTTTTTTGCGATTTCTAACCTGCTCGCGCGACCCTCTGCGGGGATCGGCGTGGTCGAGGTGCAAAAACCCATGGTTTTTTGCGATTTCTGCGGTGCTCGCGCGACCCTCTGCGGGGATCGGCGTGGTCGAGGTGCAAAAACCCATGGTTTTTTGCGATTTCTAACCTGCTCGCGCGACCCTCTGCGGGGATCGGCGTGGTCGAGGTGCAAAAACCCATGGTTTTTTTTGCGATTTCTGCGGTGCTCGCGCGACCCTCTGCGGGGATCGGCGTGGTCGAGGTGCAAAAACCCATGGTTTTTTGCGATTTCTGCGGTGCTCGCGCGACCCTCTGCGGGGATCGGCGTGGTCGAGGTGCAAAAACCCATGGTTTTTTTGCGATTTCTGCGGTGCTCGCGCGACCCTCTGCGGGGATCGGCGTGGTCGAGGTGCAAAAACCCATGGTTTTTTTTGCGATTTCTGCGGTGCTCGCGCGACCCTCTGCGGGGATCGGCGTGGTCGAGGTACAAAAACCCATGGTTTTTTGCGATTTCTAAAGTTCCCGCGCAACCCTCTGCGGGGATCGGCGTGGTCGAGGTGCAAAAACTCGAGGGTTTTTGCGACTTTTGTTGTTCGAACTGGTCCTCGAGAGTTGTCTCGTGGTTCGCGCGCCTGCTCCCGGAACCGGCGGGTCGCGTGTTCGATTCCTCCCTGGTCCGCGGGCGGTCGTCGCAAGATGCAACTTGCGTTTTAAAGCAACTTGCGCAGAGCAACTTGCGCAGAGCAACTGCGCAGAGCAACTTGCACCGACTAGTTTGCGCAGAGCGCCTTGCCTAGAGCAACTTGCGCAGAGCAACTTACGCAGAGCAACTTGCACAGAGCAACTTGCGCAGAGCAGCTTGCACAGAGCAACTTGCAGGGAGCGCAACTTGCGCAGCAACTTGCAGGGAGCCACTTGCAGGGACCAACTTGCCGGAGCAACTTGCGCGGAGCAACTTGCGGAGAGCAACTTGCACAGTGCAACTTGCGTAGAGCAACTTGCGCAGACCAACTTGCACCGACCAGTTTGCGCAGAGCACCTTGCCTGGTGCTGTCTCGCGCTTGCTTCACAAATGCTTCGTGGAGGGAAAAAGAACGCATCCTGCAGCGTTGGGCCAACCTCGCTTGCGATGTTATGCTTTCGGGCCAACCGTGGTCTAGTTGGCTTTGCTTTGGCTTGAAAAGGTTCTAAACTTTGGTTGGCTTTAAGTTGTCCGGTTGGTTGGTTTTGGCTTTTGAACGGAAACCAAAAGGGCACCAACACATGTATTTTGTGTGGATGCTTTGTTCCGTCCGAGCAGCAGCCCGACACTTGTCAGGGATGTGAGAAAGAACTTCTTGGGAAGACCTGCCTGTCGTCGTCTCCTTTCTTGATCGATCATCTGCAAATCTGAAATTTGTTTTGCGATAGTCGAACAACCTGAATTGAGGTTTCCCGAAATAGAGGACCTACATCATGGTGAGCTAGATTTATCCGCAGTGGAGCTCTCCACAGAAGGTAGGCAGCATCATGCCATATTTAGCCAATCCAACCAAATTCCACAAGGGGAACTTCTATCTGCACCGAGTTTGAGACACGTCCATTTGAACGTTCCCCCCCCCCTGGACCTCCAAACGCAACAGCACCCCACCGAAGACCCTCCTTTGGCACGACTAAACTTGACAGAATAAACTGGAAATGCGGTTTGGGTGGGGAGGGGGGTGTCTTTGAGGGTGGTGCGAACGGGACCTGAGGGGAACATAGGTTCCCTATGGGAAGAGCCCCCCACATCCACCTGTTTCAGGTAGGGACCGGCTTGGCTCGAGCAGAGACTTCGATCACCTTCAACTGTTTATCTTTCGACATATTCCCGGTTATCAGGAATTGAACATGGCCTGGTGACAAGAGCTCTTCCATGTTTGTTGGTCGGGTATAAATTAAAGGGCTGCGCTCGAACAAGAGGAAAGCAACCAATGTTCTACCCAAACGTGTTTGATCATCTTGGCCAGACTTCGAGTGTGACCCCTCGCAAAATGTGCGTGTTGTTTTTGCTGGTTACAAGGAAACCCAACAGGGCAGACGTTCACAGTGATGTCAGGCTGGCATTCTGACAGAGTGCCCTATGTTTGCCTTGTAAACATCACCGTGGGCCCAAACGGTGATGTTTGAAAGCACAAAGAAGGGGGGGGTGCCCTAGGTAAGGATTTGGTCCGAATCAGGCTTTTTGCCCCCCCCCCCCCCTCACCCCTCCTCCCGCAATCCCATAATAATCAAGCATCGTGAGAAGCTCAGCCCCTGAAACAAAGAAGCTAGAGCTTAGAGAACTCTCACTAGCATAGCTAGCTTTCGTGATTAATATGGTATGGAATCCCTAAGGGAGGTAGGTACAGCGGGGGGTGAGTAGTTGAGAGCTCTAGGGTTCCTTCGGGTTTCCTAAACAGTCCCCCAAATATAGGGACCTCCTGTGAGGCTGAGGAAGCAGCAAGCAGTTCACCCGCGCTGTCATCGCGTCGTAGTGTTCGCAGGGCTCCACTTCCTGCTTCAAACCGGCAGGCTGCAAACGACTCTCTCTCTCCAAGTGTTAGGTTTCTTCAAGGGTGTCCTCGGGTTGGTTTGGCCAACCCAAAGGAGACCTGCTTTTTTTGGGACCTCCCGATTTTGACACCTACCCCTCGCGGAAATTCTGAACGCTTCACGGAAAGCAAATGTCGAGGGCTCCCCTGGAGTGGTTGAAACGCAAGCGCGTTCCAAATCTCAATGATCCAAGCAAGACCGCGATGTCCCGAATTGGTGTACGTCCACTGTCCCCCTCTCTCTTCAAGAATCATGATGTTCAGAAAACAGCGCCAGCATGAGCGACATGGTGATCGAAAACACAGCAAGAAAATGAAAGGAAATCGCCAAGCAGGTGTCTTTGTCAATTTGTGCATGCTAGTTCAGGAAGACCAAGGCGAGACAGGGAACCCGTGAGGTTCCCACCTGGGGGGACCTCCAAAGCGGGGTTCCCATTGGTAAATACAAGACGACGGCATTTTGCAGGCAGGGCAGTCCTTCCCAAAGCGGAAAGAAGGAGTAGCCCCCCGTGCCGCATGTTCTCGATGCCCAAATGATGATGGCTGCTAAAGAAAGCAAACTATCAGGAACATAGGCTAACACAAATACGAGGGGTGACGCTTGGGTGTTCAAACCAAATAGTAAATGGGTTATAACCATGGTTGTAAGGAGACTAACCCCGGCTATATACCCCAGTTATAACCAGTGAGAATGGCTATGACCTATATACATACTCGAATGAATCAGTGCACCATGCGTTCCGGCCGCATTTCACCAAGAGTCAACTCTCAAGTGGTCGGTCTCGGAAACTCACTCCAACCACCTTTCTCGTGACCCTGGTAGAACCAGAAGCGGAACCCATGTTTGAATGACCATTTTTTAGAGGGGCACCCAAGAGGTCTGGGTGAACAAGTGCGGCTGGGCAATGGGATCTGAATCTCTCGCCACAAGCTTCTCCTCTGCTTCACGAATAGCTGCGTTTGTCTCCTGCCTGCCTGCTTCGCTGTGTTTTGCGCGTTCCACGCCGAATGCCACACATTTGGAATCCTCGTCATGCGCTACGGCGTAGCTGCAAGACATATACTGTGAGAACACTGCAGCGCACATATTAATTAACCCTAAATCTTGCGCAGGCAAGAGCACGCGCTTCTGGAACATGTCGACGTCCTTCTCAAAACAAAATCCACACCAGCACCCCCTCCGCCCCAACCACTGTTTTTTGGACACTGGAATTTTAGACTTTGGATATGGAAAAAACAAGTTGGAGGGGTACTGGAGAATATCATGACTTCGGCGCAAAGCCGCAAACCCCAGACCGCCTTTTTGTCTTGAGAACCCCCCGCCCCTCCCGCACTTTTGCCTTTTTGGGAGTCTTGATCCAGGAGAAAGGGGAAACCTGGGATTCAAAAGGCAAGGCTCACGACTGCTTCTTCAAAATGGAGCACTTGAGGGTGCCTAGGGTCGGACTGCAAGGGTCCCATGAGCGTCTAGCTGACGTTAACGTCAACTTCCAAACAAGTCGAAAAAAAAGTCTGCGAAACGGTCCAAATGTCGAAGCAATGATCTTGAGAGGTACTTGAGCAATCTACCGCTTTGCTCCCAGAAAAGGGTCGATCACCTTTTGTTGTGCGGAAAAGCCCTTTGATTCCACACGGACGGGAACACCAAAAGACCTATGTGGATCTTGGGGCCGTGCCCGCGTGCAACCACCAAAGGCCTCCAGTGACAGCGCAGGATCTGGATACCGCGTGCCGCAGGCCTTGCCTCCATTCTGCGCCTCACAAAAAAAAAGGTCGCGGACATGTTTGGTCTCAAAACAGGGGATGAGAGTTCTCACCTGCTACACTCACGCATATGCTGAGGTGCAGTAGAACAGACAAGTGGCGCAGGGGAAACCCCCCCGCAAAAAAATCAAAATAGAAATGGTCCTTGTCCTTTTGGCTTCCCTCTAAACGAACCTAAAATGCGACTCTCGAAAAAAGATGAGCCTCCTACTTGGGTCTTTTCAGCTCTCCGTTAGCTTCGCCCAACAAAGGTGGCTTGGGTTGGTTTGGAGGTGTTGGGCTATCTTACCATTTAGCCTCAACCAGCGCCAAGGGCAACAAAGGGGACCACGGAACATGGCTTGTTGCCTTCTGAGCTTCCATTCGATACCCTCCGAAAACGGGTACACCATTTTGAGAACCTCGTGGACCAGAAGATTCATTTTCCACTTTAGGGTGGGCCTTTTTGTTCGAAGCCCAAGAGTCAAATTTTGTTTGGCCAAGAAATCCGTGTTTCTTCTGCCTCGTGGTGACCTTTTGCCTCCAACCCCCCAGCTGTTGATTTTGGGACAAAGCAAACAGCCAAAATGGAGCCCCCCCATTTTCCTTGGCCAGACTCACAGAACATGTTGCAAGGAAAGCCATACCGGCAAAAGTCAAAAGGACAAAATGATCAAGTCCGGCTTTCAGGGTGCCACACTGGGGAGAAGGGTTAGCTCATGTTAGCTCGCGGCAAAGGCTTCTTTTGTTTGACTTCAAAGGCTTCCGCGAGGGGAGGTGGTCAAGTCACCGACCCCCCGCTTGGAGCAAGGGCTACAAAGGGCCCCTTAGTCCCGTCATCATAGATTTTGTCCTCCCCTTGGCCAAGGGCCAAAACTGCCCGATGTTCCATGCCAAAAAGAAGAACATGCACCAACCTCGCCTGGCATCCTGCGAACTTGGCGCATGGAGTATCATAATTCATGACATCTCATTCGGACATTCAGAAATACGAAACCTCGATGGAATCTCGTTGAATCCCATCGGAGCCGCCCTCTTGGAATATTCTGTTGGATATCCGGCTGGAATCCACCTATCACGTTGGAATATTGTACATTTTCCTGGGGTGCTCTCGGAATCATGCTGTCGATTGCTAAAATGATGCGCACAACTCCTCCAAAAACCTGTACTGGCACTTGGACTAGCATTCTCAAAAACACTCCCGAAGTTGTAGGTTAAAGGAACGAGATGCTGGGCCAGATGTATGTGTCGCCCTTGTTTGAAAATTGTGGACGTTACTAAACTGGACAGGGGGATTCACCCGAGAACCTTTGACAGGGGAGGGGGCAACCCGCTCGGCCGAGCCGAGCAATCCGACTCCAGCCTGTTTTCAGCCTTATTGTTTCTAACATTGCCCAATAAGCCCAAGGAGCATCTAACCCTCCCACCAATTAACATGGGGAACCTGACAGGGGGGTCCTGGCTTGGACCATGTTCCTTTTAAAGGGACCCATGTCAGGTTCCATGTTAATTGGTTGGAGAGTAACCCTCCAACAAGCCTCCACAAACCCTCCAGGAATTCTCCAGAAAACCAATGGGCGAATTGACGAAAAGGCCCGCCCTCAACGCGCATGTTCCTCGGGTTGCCACTCGGGTGCCTGAGCGAGAATGGTGCGCTGCCGAATACGTTGGCCGCCAGGTGTGTCCTCGCACGAATTGGAGTTGATCTCAAAAAGAACCCCAACCAACAAGCAAACAAAGGGTGAAAATAAAACTGACCCATGCAAAAAGGCAGTTAACATGTAACAACGGCAGGGGTTTGCCGCACGGGCATGCATGCAAAAATGGCGCCTTACCAGCATTTGTGCAGCCGGCCTGCTCTGCACTGGCTCCACATGCCGGCTTGCTTACCCCGGGGAGAGGGGGAGAGTGTGGGGAAGCGCAGGGGGGGGGGGGGATGTGGGCCTGCTTTTGCATGCTTTCATGCTGGTCGCATAACGTTGGCATCGCACGACGGTCAAGACCAACGTCAGGGCCCATGCGCTTGCCAGAGCGTTGTTCTTCAAGTGCAGGGACGGCTTAGCATTGCAATGATTTGCAGTTTGATTACACTTGACCTTATCGGTGGCTTGAGGCTTGGTTTAGGGCAGGCCGCAACTCCCCCCAGATAGAAAAAGTGTCCGAGAATGGACCCCCACTTCCAACCATTGGCAGGTAGGTTGCAACCGTGGTTGTCTCTGGTTAACTGGGGTAGTCCCCTTTATAATCTCTGTCAAAATCTGCGAAGTCCCTTTTTTCCGTCCAAAGAGGGTAGAAAGGCTGCAAAAAGGGGATCCTTTGAGGATCCAGGTTGACTAAAAATAACCAAGAACAGAGCTACGGTTGAATCCCTCAAGTTTGCAAGTAAACCAGCCACATGGTAAATGACGGCCCCTCCGCTCCCTCGCTGAGCTGGTGAGTGAGTAAACCATACCCAACTTGGCCCAACCCCAGATGACACCCCAAATCATGTTCGGATCTGCCAACCATATTTTTAGTGAACCTTAAGCTATGACAAAGCTGAGCAAAGGATTGTAAAGGTTGAAGGTCCTTCAATCTGCTTCCTAAACAAAACCTTCTGGTCCCCAATTTGGAAGGATACCCTGGTTTAACAGGCTGCAGTGGATGTGAAGTACACAGGAATCTTAGCAGCCAACCATTTCAGGGCCGCTCCCCAAGCTAAAAGTGGCCCCAGGAATAGGCCGCAGGTTGCTCAAGGATTGGGCCTTTCTGTCAACGGACTTTGGCCCACTTCGTACAAGCGGCTGAAACCCTTGACAAACCTGCAGATTAAGACCCCAGTGACGTACACAAACATACACCAAAGCACATAGGATGAAGGTAACCATAATAGAGGTACTTCCATCTGGGTGTCTTTTTTGTGGGAACCCTTTTCGGTTTACAACAGGATCTCCGAAGCCACTTGGGGGGGGGGTCCAAATCTTAAAACAGATACCAACATTTTGGGGGTCCAATTTTGAGGCGCTTTAAAGGAACCCCCAAAAAAAGCGTTAGAGCTTCCCTGATCCGATGCCAAGTCCTTGGTGCAGTAGCTCCACTCATCCCACTCCGAGAGCGTGCAGTCCACCACCTGCCGAACCACTCAAGGCAGCACCTCGCAATGTACAGAATTGTATCCAACATATTATATATACATATATATGTATATATTAGTATATATATATATATATGTCAATGTACACATGTGTGTATGTATATGTACGGCCACAACGCATGTGTTGCCCGCGACCGCCCGGAAGCGGGTCCCAGAGACCTCCAAAAAGCTTGGCAGGCGCAACAACAACGCACTTCCGAGCCCCCCGGACCCCACCCCACCTCCATGCTCCATACCCCCTTCATGGAGCGCGGCGACTTTTCCTGGTTATATAGTGCTATCATCAACACAACCCAAAACCTAAACCAAACTAGCCTCGGATGCACCGGACAGCCAGCTCCAAGCAAACCTACACCCGAAAAACCCTAAACCTAAAGCCTGAAAACTCATAAACCTAAACCCTAAAAACCGTAAACCTAAGCCCTAAAAACCCTGGAAACCCAGAACACCCTAAACTAAACCCTCAAACCCCTAAACCTAAACTCTGACAACCCAAAACCCAAACTCTAAATACCTTAAACATAAACCCTAAAAACCCTAAAGCTAAACCCTAAAAACCCTAAACCCAAACCCTAAGAACCTTAAACCTGCCAGCACAATCATACAGCATAACAAAGACCTTGTGGGCGACACGTCTGTTTTGTCGGTATATGTATATGCATGTGTGTATATATATATATATATATATACGTATGTAAATGCGTACAGTGCACATGATACGTATGGATGCATATGTATGTGCAGATGTCAATGGTGGGTGCGATGTTGGTTGTCCAATGCCGCAGTTGTTCAATAACCCTGCTAGAAAATGGTAATCATTTTTGGGAGGTGACTGTTGATTGGGGAAGCAAGCAAGAAAGACGAAAGAGTGCCACTGCTTGTGTATCTCCATGTTTGCTTTTGCAAACATATATAGCGTATACCCCACATTGTCGTTTTGATAAAGATTCAATTGGCCCCAAAACAAATGAATGTTTCCAATAAGCAAGGCACCGTTTGCTTTAACCCTAGTAGTCTCTCGAACATCAATAAATACTATGCCGAGCTTGCTCCGAACTTTATAAGCAGAATAACTGGGCTCTCTTTGCCACATGAAGGACAGCTGAGGAATTGGTGGTTTGGAAATTTGAACCCCAGTACCTGGTGACACCAAATGGGGAAGGTATCCCCTTCTGCCCAAACCACCAATCCGAATCATGAAGGTATGGTGATCTGTTGTTTCTGGGACACGAATCCGTAAGCAACCTTATCATGGGAGAGCTCGATTCACCCCTGAGGTAAGCTGGCTATATGGGTGTCCAAAACGTGAGGGAATTACTTATCCTTTCTTGGTTGTCCTTCAAATCTACCTCAAAAATGGGTACCTTCACTCACAAAATCCACACAATCACACACGCCCCGTACGCAGTTTCACATCCGTCGCCCCATTGGCGCCCCGTGCCTCCACGCACGGTGCCCGCGGGCAAGCCTTGGTCTCCGTCTGCGCTCCCTCGCCTGCCGGTCAAGCGGTCAGCGGCCAGGGCTTTGCTCGGTTCAAAGAACAAAGCAGCAGTTGCCGTGTAAGGGGTTGTCACTGCAAGAGGGAGCTCCAGTTTACATTCTCAGGCATTGAGGGTGTGTCCTTTTCAAGGAAACCAAAGGGACACGCTCTGAGTTTTCCCTCAAAAGCCAGGGGGCTGTCTATGTTGTTCCATGTCCTGTAAGGGAAACAAGTCGCTTTGACCGTGGCTCATGTGTGTTCAAAATGTGATTTGGACGCCCAATGCCAAAAATGGCAGGGTTTGCCTCGTGGCTTCCCTTTACACCAGGGCAAAAAGGAGACCCGGACCCAGTCACCAAGTGAAACAACCAACTTCGCCAAGAAAACTAGGGATCTTGGACAATTAAAAAGCCCGAGAAACCTGGCTACCAAAAAAAACAGAACCGAATGATAAAATGCAAGCGGGGGGGGTTTGAGGTGTTTTCGAGGAACGGAGCTGGCCAAATGTCAAACCCTTGTGCCAGGGTTGTTGGAGCAACCCTGTACATCATTGGCTCAGCGGACATGCAAGCACCTCTGGCATGCTGGAAGTACGAAGCTGCTAGCATTCAGGTCTTTTCAGCAATTTGGGGCCTGCACCGGTTCCAGTTGAAATCTTCAGATTGATTCCATGAAATCAACTCTACAGACAGCCCATCCCACCTTTGAACCCTTAGCCCACAGCTCCTACTGGCAATGGAGTCCGTTGGTTCCCGGTTCGCAACGGTGTCTGGATCCAAGCCAATGAATCGTCCACAGCTCGGAATCTTGTGAGTCAGAACCCCAACACAAATCGGATAACTTTCGACCGAACTCCAGAACTCCAGTCTCTCAAATAGAGGACCTCCTTCTCACTTTGTTCAATGGAACCCAACCATCTGGGGTCCCAGAGTCGGAGAAATACCAAATTCCGGACCACAAACAAAACAAACCCGAAATAAGCGATCCCCAAGCAAAGCCGAAGGGGCGAGCCGTTGATCCCATTTGCCAAAGGGATTCCGAGCGCCCGACATGGAGGCCCGCCGCAACTGCTTCTTTGAGCAATGACGCGGTCGCGATTGCCTGAAAGCGCCGAGCTGGAGCAACACATGAGCACCAAGGGAACCAACCCTTTTGGGGCAGGATCAGCTCCAATTCCCCAAACCCAAGAGCAAATGCCAGTTGCCGACTGACCCCGTTTTCAAAAAGGAGGCCTGTCTGCAGGCCGTTTTTGGCGGGGCAGCCAAGGGTGGAACCCACTGGTGCTTTGCCAGGTGGGTGCGGATGCCGCTCTGCGTATCCACAAGGAGAGCTGTGACTTCGAAGAACAACCACGGCATTGCCCGTGCGCGACGGGCATTCCGCAACCAACTTGAAGCCATGGCCGATGCTGGAGTGCAACGAGCCCTGTTTGGCTGGAAACTGGCCTGTTCCCCCTGGTTTTTTCGTTCCACGAAACACCCCTATGCTGCACGCAACACAATCTCCGATTTTTGTTTGCCTTGGAATTCAAGGGATCGCTGGGGCGCCGGCAGAGCTGGGTACAGGACCTGGGCATCGGAAACACGGAAACGACTCGACCCAAGAAGCAAGGCGCCCCAACGCTGAGGAATCTGTGGGCTGTGGGGCGCTTTGCGCGTCAACCGCACCAAGAACTATATTTTTCAGATGCTGGGTCATATCTAGTCAAACCCATAGAATAGAAAGTAAATTGGCAGCAGACCACCCTCAAACGGCCGGAGATGTGATGAGTTTTTTTTGGAAGGCCCTCATTTGATGGGGGTCAACCATTGGGATCTGAACAACCGGTAGACCTACATGTTAGGATTCACAAAATGGTGGAGGTCGACACTTTTTGAGGACCAAACCCACTCTTGAAGGAGAGGATGCCCAACATATTGTAAATAAACCAACCATGCTCAACCACACACCCACATCAAATCACGGTGCATTGGAGGGGTTCCTTGTTCCCTTGCTTGCGGTATTTGGGGCATCCATCCGTAGCTTGGGCTGGACATCATCCTGTTGTCTTTCGATAAGTCCATCACAAGGACCTGCTGAAAGCAAGTTGGAAGTTTCCCGGGTGTAAATGGTGAACCTTTTTTGGAGACACTTACACCTTCCACACCCCATACTGCAAATATATATATATATATACAAATTAATATATAAATATGTTGATGCCCTCAGATTGTTCAAAAACCACATCCCCATGAGTTTTGGTTCGCTTTCTTTCCACCCCCTTGCCCCTCTGCTCAGATGCTCCGGGCGCCGCACGGTTCAGACCACTCGTTCCAGGCGCCGAAAAGGCAAGGCTTCGCGTAGCAGTTCTCCTCGGGTTCTGGCGCATGAGCTGAGCTGAGCGGTCCTTTGCCGCGTTGGCAAGGAGAATCAAAAGATAGAGATAGATGTGTTGCAGGTACAGCTTTTGGACTCAACTCTTGAATGTATTTACTTGGTTCGCCACATGGGGGTTGATCAACAGGTCCGGCCTACCTGGGATGACCATGAAAAACACTAAACAGATTTGAGATTTCAACCGCTAAATCGGAACAGTTGCCTATGGTCATTTGGGCCCAAGTGGATGATTCCTGCGACCAGTTGTCACTTTCAAGGGCTCCCTTGGGGTCATAGAAAGTTGCACCAGTACCCTTTCCTATGACCATGGGCATCACACAACCCCACCCCCCGACACCTCCAAAGTTTCGGGGTTAATAAGCCTGGTTTAGGCCAGAAAGTGGAAGCCTAGGTCTTGATTCCTAGGCTGAAGGATTTCCTTATGTTCAGGTACCGAACAAAGGAATTGTATCTTTCAGATTCTGGGGCTTGTACTTAAGTTTCATTGCTTTCAAGCATCTGTCTTTTCAACAAAGCCAGAAAGGTCCCGGTGAAACTCGGCCTTAACGCCCACGAACGCCTTGCCAGTTTGTGGGATAGGCCCAAATTCCTGGCCGTGGGAGGTGTGGTGCCCTTTCACCAGAAAGGTGTCCAGGAAGACACCTTCACTTTACCAGGCGGGTACCTTTTTCGGCTGGTTCAAAGTGAAGCCGCCCATATTGGGTCTTCCCGTTTTAGAGACACGCCCAAGCAGGCAGCACTCCCTGGACAGCAAGCCTTAAAGTACTGGGGTCTCCTCCAAGACTTCTTTGTACCCTGGTTTGATCCTTATAACCATGGCTACAACGTACTAAGTTGCTTGAACATCCAAGTTGGGTATGTCTCTACCCTAGACGTGCTTGGGCCCCTTACCTCCGTGTAGTTGGCAAGCATCAAGAACGAGGTGCTAGGTTCTACAAGCTGTTGTAGGTAAGGGACACCATCGAATAAATGTTAGAGGTGGGCGGCACCCCTTGTTTGGCGGTTTAAAGGGAAACCACCGCTCGGTTTCTTTCTGCTCCCCTGCTTAAAGTTTGACTTTTAGTGGTTTCATGGAAAATCCATTAGTGGGCAAAAAGTTAAAGTCCTAGCATCCAAGCAAAATGCGCCAAATAACAGCCCTTTTGGTTGCCCAACCCAACCCTCATCTCAGGCCGGTGCTTCGCAGCTGCGGGCCTCGCACCTGGGACCCGGCTTGATTGGTCATTTCTCACAGCCCTGGTGAGAACCTAAGACGAGGAACCAATGCCACCAGATGGGAAACCACTCTGATAAGTGTGACATCGATTGGTTGGGAAATATCTTCTGGCCTCAAGTTGGTCGAGAAAGTTGTTTCACAACATTCATGTGATTGCCAGCGGAGATTGATGGGAAACCACTCTGGTCCTAACTACATTCATGTTCTGACCAAGTGGATGAGGTCGCAAGCCCCTCTGGTTCTCAGATGGCATCAAAGTTCATGTGAGGTCGCACACTTGTTTGCAACCAAATCAACCGGTACCAATTGACCTACCCACCCAAATCAGACTGTGCTATATTTGGGCATGGGCCATGGGTATGTCCCCAAATAGGGGCACCCACCGCCATAATAGTTTTCCTTTATTAGATTTCTCCTTCAACCATTGTGAACAGGGTACCTCAACCCGTTTAAAACTTGCAATTCGCAAGTGGCTCTGGTTGAAACTCCGACTTTTGGAGGTGTCAAAAGGGGAGTGGGGGAAACTATGAAAAAACGCACCCCCCGAATGACTCCTGGCGCTCGCAAACGCGCTCGCAAACGTGCTCGTCCCGGGGCCCAGGCTCTACGGCCTGGGTCTGCTCGCCGGAGCACACCATGTCGCTTTTGCCGGCCTCAAATGAGCAGCGATCAAAACCCATTGCCTACTAAAATGGTCCTTGAGGTTCATGTAGACCTTCCCACAAAACCTTTTTAACCAGGGGTAGTCGTAAACATAAGAAGCACAAACGACTCAGCAGGGCCTTGTTTAAACCTTGAAGTTCATTCAACGATCTCCTCTTCCCCTGAAAAGGGTGGCTCTGCTTGCAATATTTGCGTTCCCCCTGCTCTGGTTGGTTGTTCAACAAATTCGCCCAACCCTGCTTTTCACTAAGAGATTTCCCAAGACCCCGAACGGGGTCTAACTCGAAAACAACAAGACATATGACACGCTTCATGTGCAAAACACCCAGCAAGCGGTTCCATGGAAATCTATAAGCAGGGCGAGCGAATAGCCCAGCCCCTCTCGAAGGTCCATGGCTTCGGCAAAGAAAAATCGCCTATGTCTAGTTGACGGCTTCTTCGATTTGCTCCTTCCCACCTCAGGAAGCAAATTCACTTCAAGTTTGCCGAGACAGTGATGTTTTTTGGTGATGTCAAACATGGCTCATAAGATACATAACACAAGTGTCTATGTAATACGCATCTAATACACACTTTTCGTATACATTTACAACCCTATTACTGTTGACTAATGCAAACGAGTTCTGTGGCATCTCACATTTCAGAGGCCGGAGCAAATAGATAGTTGCCACCCATGGTCTCGTTCCAGTCCTCGGTTCGCAGGTGCGATGCCATTCCCTAGGATTCGTTCAGAGAGTCAACCGTTTTGGTTGCTGAAAGCCCAGCATCATCATAGGATTCAAGTTCAATACTTCCCCAAGGGTCACGCCTTTTTTGAGGGTCCTCAAAATCGTATTCTACGGGCCCTACGAAAAATCAGGGTTCTCCGTTGGAGGGCCACTGATGGGGTGTTTTCGTGCCGCACTTGGCATCACTTTCCCGATCCCATCCGGGTTGGACTTTGACCCGGGGAAACGTGTCTGTCCTTTAAGGTCTCAAAGCGTTTTGGACTGACGCCCGGTTTTCGGCTCGTCCAATTTGTGATTTGCAAACTGTAGCCATTAAACTCTGCAGGCTTAAGTGACACCCTATGTGCTTCTCAAGCAACTGGTGCGGTTCCATCTGGTTTCCCTTTTAAATGGGGAGATCCACTCTTTTCCCCCCACCAAAACAGGGTAGGGTCTGAAGTTGCAAACTTGCAAACTGAAACCAGCGCGAGCCTCACCACCTTGCAGCACGTGGCCCGCCTCCACATCGCCCGGGATGTCGGTGATCTCCAGCCTGAAACTCGCCAAACGCGCTTCCAGTCACTGTGGGTGGTCAAGCAGGGCTGTCCGCTTTCAGATCTCCGACTAACAGCAGGTTATTGGAAAAATGATTACAACACTATATAAACCAACTAAAAAGCTAAAAAGCTAAGGGGATGGCTGGGGGCCACGAAGGACGTATAGCGGTGGAGAACAAATCACGGTGAGGGGCAGTTCCGCGTCGGAGCTGCACCTAGAGCGGCGAGCTCGCAAGGAGTTTTCTTGAGATCGCGCAGCTTGTCTGTCGTCAACATGTTGGCGCGCTGTCTGCCATTTTCCCAGTCCACTTTTTCATACGGATTGCTTCCTGTGATATCCTTCTCCTCAAAAGACGTATACACATCACAAAGTGGGTTGGCAGTCAGGGTAGCGCGGTTGCGCAGCAAAAGCCACGGCAAGTGCCTCCAACACGGGAGCGACGCTGCGGCGTGGGGAGGTTTGCGCCGGCTGGCGATGTGTTGAGTTTGTGCTGGGCACAGCGACGGCACCCCACTAAGGAAACTCGTCCTTGTGATGATTGAAGCCACGAAAAGGGGCAATGAAGGACACTCTGCATAAAGGAGAGGCAACATCCCCCAACCACCCCAGAAGCGTTCGATGAGAACTCTCCGATTCAGCCCCCTTCAATCCGAAGGTGCTGAGAGCGGTCCTGATTTTGAAGCGAACCGCCCCTCTGACAAATGGATCACAAATGAAGGGCACTGGAGGTGCGGATTCTATTAAAACACACCAAGTGCCCAAGTCTGGAGTAGGTACCCTCAATGCAACCCTTCCCCGAGGAAGGTTCGCCTTGTGGGTCCTTGACTAAACATGGACTAAGCTGAGAAAACCAAAAAGGAAATGGTCAGCTCTTTGAACGAGTGAGTCACAATCAAAACCTGATTTTACAGTGGTCTACCTAAAACTGAGGCTCCACTCAAGATACTCTTGGTATGGCTATCAATTTTAAGAATTGGACATTTGCGAGACTCTCGACAGCAAAAGGGGATTTCTTATCACACAACATGACCGTCTTTCCCGTCGATCCTATCCCTTCCGCCCGATCGATCGCCCCAAGTCCCACGCCGGCGCTGCAGGAGTCGAACCGAGGTGCCGCAGGTTGCCGTGCAAGCTGAGCGGAATAACAAGTCGAATCGGCAACTGTGGACAGATTCGAAGAACCACATGATGACGCTCAAGACCTTCCTGTGCAACCTTGCAACCTTACGACCTTTGCCAATTACAACCCTTTACAACCTGTTGCCTCCTTTTCCAGCCTTTTACAAGCTTTGCACTTGACCATTTGTGTGTGTGTGTCTTCACCTTTTGAGGCGTACCTCGTTTGAAGGGAAACAAAAAGCAAAACCTACCTGGCCTCTTTTTTTTGGGGGGGGTCTCCTGATGTCGAGACCTAACCATGTACAAGCTTGATGCTACATACACGGTTCTCTCCCGCGGGATGGCTATGGCTCGTATCTTGGCCGGCTGAGCCACGGACACCCCAAGTCGTTCCACTCGGACCAGCGGCAGTAGTACTGGCGCGGGATCAGAGGGACGGCCTTACTCAACCCTGTTGGGCCATAAGGCGTATGAACCCGAACTCTTGGGGCTTGTGTCTTGTGTGTGGTCTGGTCTGTAGGTCGGCCGGGTCCCTGGGCTTTTCAAGCAACGTGAAACCAACGAAGGGACCAGCAAACTCATCAACCATCGGGGCAAAATTATTTGTTCTTGCCTTTCTGCTTGTGGACAAAACACATCTCTGGCTCAATCTCAAGTCCTATGGTTGCGATGCTTGAATGGGAGCTTGGGCACTGCTCTGGGCGAATGTTGAACCTCATTCATCCAGAATCCTTGTCTGGCCTTCTCAAAATGCGAGTTGGCCAATCCTCAAACCGCAAACGGAGAGCCCTCGCAATCCAAGGAAGAAAGAGGATGGGTAATAAAGCGCCCACAATTTGCATAACATGTCCATAGCCTACAACGACACATGATACACACAGTCTGTCTGAAAACACCCTTGCGGCCTACCCATGGAAGATGTTGTGAAGCAACCCGGAGTCTATGTTTGACCCACCGAATCCTAGTTGGATCCTAAACCGCGCGATGCGGTGTGCAAGGATTGCATTTAATTGGGGGCCGCTGTCGCCACGTGAGGAACACTTCCGATCTGATTGTCAGCAGCCGACCACTTACATCTGCTCATCCCTGAGTGGTTCGTGGATCCGTCTTCGACCTGCAACAAGTTGAACTGGCTGGCGAGTGGGGAAGCAGTCCCTTGGCCAAAAGGTTAGGTTGTTTTCGTCAAAAGGCAATATCTTCCAGTGACAAAGCTTTGGTCAAACCAAAATGCAATTCAGGTGCCAAACCTCCGCCAGCCAAACAAGAACAACTCAAGCTGAGCCGTGCTCTACCGGCGGTCCTCCGAATCGCAGGAACCAGTGCAGTTCATAGTCTCCTGTGACGGCGAAGGCCAACGCTGCAAAATAATCATGTCGACTTTATATTATACTGGCCAGTACAATAGAGGAAACGGATCCGGGCAAGACTCAGGGTCCGGTCAGGGGAGGTAAGACAGGACCCTCGCAGAAAAGACATGCGACTGATGTCCAGCACTGAGTATCAGGAGATTCTTTGTAGAATTCCGCGAGAGAACATCCTTTTGGCCGCCTGCCCTAACGAATCTCTCACTGTGAACGAACTCGGAATCACCAAAATTCAGTTTCAGCCCGATGTTCTGCTTAACACTGTTTTGTCTGCGCATGGTACACGTTCATCACGAAAGTGGATATGCCACCAGCTTCCAGTTGCTGAGTCCAGCTTCCTCAGAAAAGAGAGTCTACCGCCAGCGTTAGTTCCTGGTTCGTGCGGGAAAAAGAAGAACACAATGCTGCCCAAGTAGATCCGCTTCCGGGCGTTTCCCTCTGGCTCTTAATAGATGGCTGTGGGTCAAAACCAATGGTACCATTTTGGGGTAGGTGAACCACCCATTTTAGAACCTATTTAAGCGGGGATTGGGATGTTCACTGAGGGTACGATTTGCCTTTTGACCCATGGCCAGATGGATTCACAGGTCGGCGAGCAACGGACAGGAACAAGAAGCGGCAGGAGCTGCTCTCCTTCGCCGCGCCGGGATCGCACTTCACACCGCACTCGTTCCTCGGTGAAGGAATCGAGCGACTCGGCCCAGGGTAAAAACCGAGAATTATAAGGGGGGACTCATAGACCTGCATGGGGGACCAGGCTTTGACAATGGGACACCAAAAACTATGAGACAGACTCTGACAATGCACCAGGTATTGAGCGTACCCAGTTGGGGGTTTGAAAGGGAAACTCCGCAGGGAGAAGCTACAGCTACTCGGGCTTCAAGGAAGAGCTTCCCATGGCTTTGCAAGGGCAACCAAAAGGAAGCCACCCACCTGAGGCTTTGCAAAAATAGAGCCCCCACCTAGCACCCCCGTTTTGCGCGGTCAGGGGTCTCCTAGTTTTGGAGACACCCATTTGGGGGTCCAAACTCCTGTGGAACGGTTTCCTCAGGCAATGCGTGTCTAAACTCCGGAAGGGGTTCATGACCGTTCCTTACCGAGAAAATAAAGTATGTTGACCATGCCAGATTGCATCCATTTTTACCCTGGGATTTGGTCTAAACGCGCCTTGAACCGCCAGTCAGTGGCCAACTTGCCCTTCTCCTTCGGGAATCAAAAAACGGGGTTTCGGGAATGAGCCGAAATCCGGGATCCAGGAGACAATTTTCGGCATCCGAGGCGCTGGAGGTGTTGAATGGTACGCTGGCCTCAGACACGCGGCGCACTTTTTAGCTGCAGTGTCTGTGGGTGTTTTGGATGTCACAAGTTGAGACATATACAACCACTCCTGGTCACTGCTCTTCGAAACTAGAAGAAACAGAAGAAGCCAAATCATCCGATGGAAGCTGTCAGAGTTCCTTAAAGAATGCCCAAATATCGCCCCGAAAAGGCAACCGACGAGCAATGTTCAAACCCCGTTCAAAAGAGAAACTGGGCTCTCCACACAAAGAACCCCCGAACATGAATGATTCAAAACCAAAGGGTGATGTTTGAACCCGCCAGAAGTCATGTCGACTGTTCCGATACGCTAAGGAGATTCCATGTTTGGATTCCTTTCCAGCAAGACCTTCTTTTAAAAATCAAGGGTCGGCACTATCCCAGGCCTGCCATGATCACAAGCGCCAAGGCCAGACTTTAATGCTTTTAAACCCCTCAAAGCAGGGAACTGTAGGGTAGCACTGGAGTGGAGCAATTGACGGGGTCGTTAAAGGATACATCCGGAAACCCTCCTGCTTTACCAGCCGGTAGCTTGTAAGGGACTTACAGGACGTCCCCAAAGGCAAATCAAGGGGAACCGCAAAGAGGCCCAAAACGAAACCAACGGGAAACCAAAAAGCTGCATCACCCGATTGAAGTCGCCAAAAGATTCAAAGTTGGGTGTGTCTTCTATGGGGGTACCAGTATTTGCGGGTGATTGAGAGGAATACCAAACACAAAAACAGTCATGGAGGTTCCCTCCATTTGAAGACAGACCCATATACTCAGCTATCCTTCGGGACCCAGAAATGAAAGGTGATCACCTTTTGGGGACCTTGACTAAAATTGAGAACCCAACATGGGCTTTAGCCAAGAGGTCATAGAAGGTTGGCTTTGGACTCTCCTGGAAGCTCCCATGACCTTGTGGTTTTGAAAGGGAAGCCAAAAGGAAAACCGGAGCCATTTTGGGGAGTCCAACCTGAAGAAGACAGATCCTCCATATGGCTGTGGCTCAAAAAACCGGGGAACCCTGGTAAGTGGAAACATGAACCAAAACCTGCGTAACCCCTCCTGTTTAATTTTGGGCCACACCTATATGTTCTCCTGGAAGTTCCTTCAGGGCCGGGCGGTACTTCTGCCCCACGCACGCCGAGCAGTCCCCCCACTCGGACCACTCACCTCAGTTGGACGCGGCGGCTCCGGCCTTGAGTAGGGTGCACTAAGCATTGGACCCTTCATTGGAGGGGGCAAGGGATCTCCATTGGAAGGTTGTTCACCTCAAAACTCAAAGATACATATCCCCGTTTGGGCTCATTTAGAGGAAACATGATTTATGTGTTATGCGACAAGAAGCTGGTTTCCACTACCCCCCAAGCCACAAGGCCCCTTTTGGGGAAGTGGGAACATCAATATGTTGCCACCATGGTAATATTGACCCCGGAACAATTGGGTTTAGTGGGGATTCATCACTTTTGGAGGGGAACAACCCCATATTAATATAATAAGCCATACTACTAAACAGGGGTTTGTTAATTTGGGTCAACGTTAAAGGGCGAGAACCTACCATCTTCCCTTGGGATCGTGGAGACCTAAAAACTGCTGCTTGATGCTGCCCGGAGAACCGTTCAGCCGCTTCACAATTTGAATTTGCAGGCTCGGAGAATCAGCAATCTCTAGTGAACTGGGTGGTTCAATCCATGGCAAAATGTCAAAACTGGGTCAAACCCTCTAAATGTTAAGCATCAAACAGTCTACGGAACCGCCAACTTGATAGACCAGTGAAAGGATGCAGTGATTGAATGGGGAAGTGGAAGAATTACCGCTTTGCTGTCACCCCTTTGCCCCTTTGTGGTGTGTGCGCTACAAACAAAGTCTCGACTTGCACCATCTGACTCCTCTCTCTTAGGCAGGACATGCCCGGACTTGACCGACGACTTGTTGCTTGTCGACCAGGACACGAGAACCGTATGGTACAAATCCGGATCCATACCTCAACCTTTCTGCATGTCAGCAGAAACATGCAGAAACCTGTCGGAGTCGTTTTCCACTTGACACAAACAGGAGCAGCAAAGAATCAAAACAGTACACCCCGTGTTCGCGTTGGGGATTACTGGCCTGGCAGCACACCGCCAACAAAGGGTTCCGCCCAAACAGTCGCTGTCGCGCAACAGTTGGGCCCAAACCCAGACCTCTAGTAGATTCTGAGGGAGAAAGAACACAACGCCTTTTTTAGGACTTCATTTTGAAGAGGTTCAAAGACCCTTTAAAAAAGGGGGTCAAAACCCAGCGACCACAAAAGCGGCACCACCGGAGGTCTGGACAAAGCAAACACCGCAAAAAAGAACGCCCCGTGAGCCGCCCGAGGTTCGACACCAACGGATCACCGGCTCGAGGCTCGCCAAGAGCCAGGCCCCACTCACAGTCGATGCAGTGATTCTCTGGGCAGTGGAAGGTGTTGCAGGGCGCGATCCTCGGAACGCAGGCGGTGGATGGAGGTTGCACTTTTCTGGGTCCGAACCTCTTTATTTCTCTTGAAGGATCTGCAAAAAGGGAGATACCATAAAAAGGGAGATACCATGGGAAAACCACTCTCTGGTGTAAGGATTGCTGAAGATGACGGATTTTGAACCGTCAAATGTTCTGCCTGGGGCCGCCTGTTCCAGAAAGAGTGGCCTACCTCTGGGTGGACCTTCCTGGGCCGCTCCAAATGAAAAAACATTAGCTGGGTCTGCTTTACCTTTAGTATTTACTTTTGTGTTAAATTTTGTTTGTTTGTTTTTTTCTTTTTGCGGGGGGGGGGGGGGTTGTAAAACCCAAAAGGAAAGAAAGACACCCCCATCTGGCATTAGGATTGAACCACCCAGCCTTCAGATTTCCCGCTCAGATGATGTTTAAGGTACCGCCAATGGACTGAGTGTTTTCTTTTCCTGCCCAAACCTACAAACAAAGGACAGTAAGGCAAACAAAGGGTCCATTGGGGGTCTAGCTTGCTGTTTGCCTATCTCCCAAAAGACACCGAACAGGAGGCAAGTGATTCTATGCCTGTGAAGGCTGAGTTGGATCCTAAATTACCATAATCCTTAAAACACCACCACAATACGCGGGACACCCCAACAATACAATGTAAAGATGGTCATGTTTACAAACATTGGAACTGCTAGATATGTTAAACAACTAATATCATACCTTCAACTTCATACCTATTACAATGTTGTCGATACTCTGAAGTTTTGCACATCGTCGACTCTGTTACTATCACAAACTATGCTAAACAATACAGCAGATTCCTGAGCATGAGTACCATCCAACCGAAACTGAAATCAAATGGACAGTGACATTGCCAGCTGCTGGCTTTCCATGCCACGTTTGGCCCATTCACGCGGAGGCAGGCAGCTCGCGCATCGCTGAGGCAAAAGCTCCGCCAGCTGGCCTGGCCAAACACCGGCGGCTCCCTCCCTCATTTCTGCGATCCGCTCTCGCACTGAGCTGAAACACCTTTGGGCGTGGCGCTTTTCTAAGGGGATGTGAATTAAGAGTAGATCCCTGGTTTAAAGGGAAACCAAACGAAAGCAACCACTTGGGGGGTTCTGGATCGTATTTTAAGACAAATCCATTTAGTTCTATGCCCGGTTGCAGCTAGTGACGCACTCAAGCCCGCTCAGCGGAAAGAACAACAACAAAAGACAATAGCTCGTTCAACACACTTAGGTTATCTCCAGGGTTGCAAAATTGGATCACGGTGTTGGTCGCTTGCGTAAGATACACCGTACTAACATGGGATGTTCACTTTCGGGTGGACTGCCAAACAAATGGCTTCGTCTTTTTATTGAGGGTACTTTTTTTGGAGGCCCATGTTACAGGAACACCCAAAACAAATCACCACTGCTGGGGGTCCTTACCAAATGCAAAAGTCCCCAGCCTTGGCAAGTCTGAAGCCCTCGGAATATGAGGCTTGGATTCTGCAGCGACAAACGCCCAACTTGAAGTCGGGCTCTGCTCAAACCGGCGGGAGCGTTGTTTTTTGATGAGGGGGATGGGGAGGTGGGGTGTTTGACAAAGAAAGCCATTGGAGATGGCAGTGGCCAAGTATTTGGAGGGCTTCAATTCATTCAATCTGATTCAAACACAGCAAACGAATCCGAACATCTCAAAGAGACAATTTACCCTTGAATTGTACCTCCCAAATCCATTTCCCTCAAACACAACTCAAGGTGTCCGTCCGTTAACATTCTGACCTGATCCGCGCATCTCTCCACACCTTCGCAAGGCTCGCCATTGTGGTTCAGCGGGTTCGAGATCTGACGCATGCGGGTCCTGTGGCGATGAAATGCGAGGGATATCTGGATTCATGCTGGGTCCGGCAAAGTGAAATTCTCAAAATGATTCGCCAGAAATCAATCAAATCTAGGAAACAACCCCAAATGTGACGTTAAGAACCGTTCAGAACGTTCACTTTAACTGCTCACGAAGTCGACAAACCAACTACAAGTCTAGACTTGTTGTTTGCCACTAACACGTCCAGGTGACTGAAGTCCAGGAACTTGGGAAGTGAGTTGGACCCAATTTTGTCCCGCCGTCAATGTCGGAAGATATGCCCACGTCGGATCCAGAATCCTATCCCAACCCCCGCTGAGTGGCCTTGAGCCCCCACACAAATCCACGCCCAGGGTTCCCGTTGGGCACCTTTGGGGGAGACCGCAGGTGAAATAGACCGACGCAACCATCATGCAAGGCGAAGTATAAGTTAGCGTGCGCAGGTTTCCAAGAATACTGGGGGGAATAGCCTGAGGAATGTTGGGGGGTTCAGATTTTGGGCATAATTGGTTGCAACAGGATTTCCCGCATCTCTGGATGGTTTAAGCATCACCTGGCTGCCAGTGTTGGCCAGAGGTGGAGCAGATTTTGTGTTGCAAGGAGCCCATGCTTTTTGGGCTTCTCCGAATTTGCATGGGAGTGGCATTCCGCATAGCACTGAGCCATCAGGGTGAGAAGTAACGCTCCCCTGCAAACATGACCCTCTCATCACCCCACCAAAAGGTGAATTCTACGGTAGTGGGTGGGAGGATCTTTGGACAGTTGCGAGTAACGAAGAGGGGATTGAATCTCTGTGCGGGTCCTCCCTTGCTGCGAGCATAGCGAGGGAACTGCCCTCCTCTTTTCAATCACTTAGGTTTCCTTCATGGACGGGCGTGTCATTTTTGAGGGAATGGAGGCCAAAGGAAACCACCCAACCACCCATGGGTTCTCCAATTCGAGACAAACGTGGTTCCCAAGAAGGCGGTCACAGGGCTTGTTTCCTAAACAGGCCAAAAGTCAACTGGGTGTGCATGGTTTGCGGCTGTTGCCTTTTTCAGGTTGATTTACACAGAGAGTTTCTCCACTTTCAGGCGGTCTATACTGTAAGAAATTCCTGTACTTGGTAGGTGGCATATCCCAGTTTTCATATGTCATCCATGGCGCAGGTTGTTGTAAACGTAGTCAACCCCCCCCCCTTTTTCGCGGTCCAGTTGGACCCCTGGCTCCGCCCCAAAAACAAAACCGACCCGAACGGCGCGCGATAAATCTCGGCACCTCTGACCGATGCCACACGGCTTGGAGCAGGTGCCCCAAGATTCCCATGGGCTGAACCTCGGGGCCCCCAGTTGATGCGAAAGGGACCCGCACGGTCAGAACATGTGCTTGAAGCGGCAAAAGGTCCCTGTAAACATCATTGATAGAAAACCAAGTTTGAGACACCCAGATAAAGGTAGTTCAAGAAGAGAAAAGGTGTGGGAGTTCTTGGGACAAGGTGGCAAAGTGTGATGTTCCTTTCACAGGGGGTCACCACAGGGTTCAACAACAAGGCATCTTTGGAGCAACCCTGTGAGTCCTGAAAAAATGATTATCCACCCAAAATCAGGTATCCAAAAAAGTCCTGAGTGGAACAAGATCCTACACGTTTAAAAAATCTCAGCTACGAGCTGAATGGGAGGAAAGGTTTGAGCAAAGGATCCAACACCTAAGCATCATTGATATGGGTGCATCTTGTTTGAGTTGGTACCTGCTTTGCGGTTTCTTGGTAAGAGAAACCGACAGGAAAGCCAGCCACTGTTGAGGGTCCGATAGTTTAATGAGCACAAGGGAAACCCAACGGAAAACAAAAAGGACGCTAACTTAACCGACCAAGAACGGACGGACCAACTAACAAATCCAACCAAGCAACCCAACCAAGCAACCCCACCAACCAGCCAACCAGCCAACCAGTTTCTAACGGGAAAGTCAGAAAGAACCCCCCACAAAAAAAGGCAGCAAGTGCTGGAGCAGCCATATGCGCGGTCTCATGTGCCATGCTGGACCTTTTGGACAAAAGGCCCTGGCACATGGAAACTAGTGTCATCCATGTCCGAACTATAAGCTAAAAAGGACACCTATGCTCCTCCCCCGCCTGTGCGACATGTTCATTTGTCTGTGCCCCCAGGGCAGTGGCGATAGACAAGTAGCCATGTTCATGGTTTCCCTGGCGGCTCCGCCCAAAGCGCGGCTTGGGGGCCCCGACTTGCAATTCTGGGGGCCCTCGTCTTGGCACCCACTGGGCCGCGCCTCGACGGTTCGACGCTTCAACGCTTCCGCGACCCGCGCTTTTGCGGAGGCGGTCCGTGCCGATTTACCAACCCTCTGGCCAGCTTAAGATGGTTGTCCAAACCAGCCCGACACTTCCAGAATTCTATGCCCTTTTGGGGATAACTCGGCTGTGGGTCGGTCCTAGACTCTGGTGGCTTCTGTTTTTGCAAGCACGAACATCCATCCCCAAGTTGGGTTTCCCTTAGGGAAGAATGGACGTGATCTAAGGGTGTGTGGCACATACCTCTTGCACATATGCCCCCCCAAAAGGGAATCAAACTCGGGGGCCCTGGGTACACCCGGTGTCCAGTTGGATTTGTAATTCCATAAGCACAAACCAAACAAAAACACGTACTATCTACGGGTGTGTGTGTGTGTGCGCGTCAAAACCCGAAAAGGATTCCGCTGTTCCTTTTTGGCTTCCTGGTTTCCACCTGAAAAAGATTTGGCTTCCCGAGCCAACAAACACGCGTCACACCAACCGGACGCCTCGTCCACCGCCGGGTTGCAGGGCGCGAGCTCCTTGAGGCTCTCCTCCTCGCGCACCCCACCCAAGGGCTTTTCCTGGGCACCCTGCTCAGGCTGGTTTAAAGGAAAAACACGGAAAACCCAAAACCGTGTTGTCTTTTCTCCCTATGTGGACCAGCCATACCCATTCTTGTATATCCTCCCTCCCACATTGCAGCACCTTACGGGGGGTCCGTGAGGAAGCAAACATCTTGGCACCCTCGGGTGCCTTTTTATGTGGGAAGGGACCTTAGATGTTCCACCACCAACTTAGGTTATAAGGATAGTATGGGGACTTTGCCGACATGGGAAAATGATTCGGGCCCCTTCCGGGATACGGGAAAGTAGACGGCCCAATTACCGGATGCCGCGCACCAGGAGCACGGGCGATAACCAGAGGGTTGCATGGTAGAAATATGGGCGGACCAAATCCTGTACCAGCTGGGCAGGGCTTTCTTCTGCGGGACAAACATGGGCGCCCCTCTGACAAAAACTGCAATGCCCCTTTATGCGTCCCTAGATGGGTGCGCCAAACACAGACCCCTCCATAGTTTCCCTTGAAACCTCACAAAGGCTCGCTTCAAATTGGCCCAGGTGATTTTTAACAAGGCGAAACCCAAGGAATGAGCCAAAGAGAACATGTGGCCATGGGTCAACAGCCAAATCGTACCCCCAGTGAACATCCCAATCCAAGCACTGCAATAGGTTCTTGACAACCACAGCCATGTCGGGCAGCCAGACACATTGCACTGCCTTCCAGCCACCCTCTTCGCACCTCGCATCGCTTGCCTTTGCCGGTGGGCAGCTGGACGACATGCCGATGGCGCTCCTGGCGAGTCGCACACAAAACCTCTGCCCAAAACCGAGATCCTTACATTGCCTTTGTAAACGGAACATACACCTGAACATTGCCTTGTAAATGGTGGTTTCCCTTGAATTCGAGGAAAACGCCATGTTTCACATGGGCAAGATGATATCTTTTAAGAAGCCCTGCAAAACCATGTGGGTGTGTCTGTGTTTTATTCTTGCAGAAGGACACCCTGTTTGTCGTGGCTTAAAGGGAACCGCTGAAACTGCAGGGTCAAGTCACCCCCCTTGTTTAAACATGTTCAAGCCACTTGTTTGAACAACTTGAAAGGGGCCCAAAGCCCGGTGGTTTAAAACAGAAAGCTGCACAACCGTGCTGGGTTGGTGAAACCTACCGCCTGCAACAAGTTTAGATTTGCTGTCCCAACTAGAGAACAGTCGTTGATGCCCTTCATATTGCAAATTGGGAACAAGGAACCCTGCCTGTTAAGTGCTTGGCGTTCGGCTTACTTGCCTTCTGCGAGTCGCCATTCCTTCCATTTCTCTTCAACCGTGCCACGAAAACCGGGTGGCAGTTGGGGAAGCCGCTTCACGAGTACACAGGTTGCTTCAGTGCCCTGGGTGCCTCGTTTGCTCAACACTTGATTCAATGGGGGCTTAGAATTTGGGGTTGCCGTTTGGTGTCCTTTCAAAGAAAACCAACAAGTGGACGCAGGGATTCCCCCGCCCCCAAATTTCCCATGGGGGTTGGTTTGCTTTCCACATGGAGAATCAACAGGCGGCTGCTTTTTCTTTTGGGGTTTGGGTGTTGAACGCTTGAAAAGAAAAAACCGGCCGCCCTAAACAGGGGACTGTCTCCAAACACTGGATACGTTTACGGGAGATCGCCCAAACAGAGAATCCCGAAATCCCCGATCTCGCATGAGTTGCTTGTACCGGTTTCCCTCGCAAAAACAGGAAAACACGCTTTTGCCAGCACCGGCCCCTGCTTTTCGGCCAGGACCTTGGACGCGCTTGAAAAGCAAAACAAGTTGGGACCCGGGTGGCGTATGGGCCTCACGGGTTCAGCTTCGGAAAGCTCAAGGACTCTGATCCGAAGGGCTGAGGCCAAACTTCCCGCCACATAAAAACGGGCCACGTTGGCTTTTGGCTTCCCTTTAACTACCCCAAGTGGGTCCGCCATTTTGAGAACCCCAAAGAGCTTGGTCAATGTTCAACCTTAAACCTGGGGAGTTCATTGCTCATTATTTTAGACAAGGGCGAACATGTGAGATGGTCCCACATGTTGACTCAAGGGTTCAGTGCCTGGGGGCGTCTTTGAGGTCCCTGATGCGTGCCAGCAACTCCCTCCCCTGCAATGCGGAAAATTCCGCGCCGTGACGCCGAAGCAGGAGCAGCTGCAGTCGTTCCATCTGGGCGGAGATCGTATGGGCCGTGACCCAATGACAATATTGGTGGAGGGTTGGGGTGGGTTTAGGGTTGGTTGTGGGTGGGTTGTGGGTGGGATTGGCTTGGATTTGGGGTCTGTTTATGAAAAGGGGGCCGCCCCCGCCTTTTAGAAGCCATTCCTTGAATCCTTTTGTGGCCCCAACGAAATTCCTTTTAGGCACTGGGGTCCCGTCGACCCGGATGGTGAACCCACTTGGTATGGTGCAAGAGGGGATCATCAACCATTTCAGGGGCCTTCGGGGCACACCCAAATGAGGCACGGGCAAAGTAAAACAGTTCGCAACCTGAAAGGAAGGGTACCTCTTCTGAAAGGCTTTTACATCTAGGTGAGCTCGCTAGTTGTGCCAACTTAGAACCACACTTGGCACCCACGAAACCAAAAGGGTTCAATGCCCGTTCGCAAAGAGCTTCACGCGGAAAACGTCATAGCCAAAAGATGGGTGTAGTCCCTACCAATTCGCCGTCGTTTAGGTGTCTACGGGTCCCCCACATGTGAAGCAGGCAAAGAGCTTGGAACAATCCAGAACTCCTGCTTTGTGGGTTGGTCAGTTTGATGAATAGTCATGGACATCGCCGCATGATTCCCTCACGGCTCCGAACCTTTCTCTGTGCACATGTTTTAGCAAGCTCTATGAAATGGACCCCCATCTCTCGGGAAATCCAACTCACTAAGAAATGGTGAGCCCCCGAATGTCAGGCTCCCTATATTAGTGGCTGGGGAGGGGTAATTCTGGCCGCCACCTCTCCACGACCTTCCGGGCGCTGGGCTCGTTCCACTCCGAGAGCTGGCAGTCCAAGTCCTCGGTTGCAAGACAACCCTTCGCGACGGTTCCTCTCGGCTTTTCAAGGGTGGGTTTGGTTACTTGCCAAAAAACCGGGCAAATGAATTCACTGGGCAAATCACTGGGCAAATCACTGGGCTTGGTTACCTGCAGCAAAAACAGGGCAAACGGAATTACCGTGCAAAGTTCATCAAAGTACTGCCCAAAAGTGGGGAAAGGGGACAAATCAGCAGCCTTCCCCACAGTTCACGGGCTGTTCTTTCGGCCTTGCGGCCGGCTTTGTTGATGGTTTTGCAAAGGCAGGGAAAAACCCTGTGGGTTGCCAACCAAGGAAAGGTAAGGGGCATGTCGACTCGATGTGAATATGATCCATGGTTTCCATTGTGTCCTTTCTCCAAATTGGGGTAGTCGCGTGGGTTCTTGGACATTTAGACCTCTTGTCTAGCCAAACACTCATGGACCCCACAAAAGGGTTCGACCCCACCTTTGGGTAGATACTATTGGAGGTTCTCTTCTTGAAGCACTCCCATCAACATTGACCTCCGGTGACGTCTGAGAACGTTGGATGTTCTGGGATGTGTTCCTCCTAGTTTCCCTTTCTGTTCTGCTTTCTGGCTTCGCTTTGTGGCTTGCCTTTTGACCTAACTCCGCCTTTGTGTTTCATTGAGCCTTTGCTACAGGTAAACACATCTCTCTAACCTCCAGTCGAAAAGACTCGGCTCGAAACCGCGGATCTCGGCCCCGGGTTTCGGATTCTTTGGCAAGAGGCCACTGCGCAAAGCTGGAGGCTCTCGCAAAGCTGGTAGTCTTCCTGCGGACGCAGCTTGGGAGAGGGAGGCCTTTGGGGGGCGCCTGGGGATAATTTTTGGGTGGGCTCTCCATGACTACCGTGGGGCCCACCGTTTGAGGCCGTGTTTGTAAGATATGAGTGGACTAACAAAACATACCATACCTGGTAACAATGCCCGTTACTCTAGTGGTTGATTCTCATCGCTGTGATTATCGGACTGTTAATGTTCCAGTCATGGAATTTCCATCATCGTGCTTTTTTTTCCGGGCACCCGGATTTGGGGTACATGGAAACCGTTGATTGCCAGTTGTAGCAAGCCAAATGATCATGGAGTCGCCCGCTGGTTTAGAAGCATCATGAGCATCATTTGAGCTGACTCTCGGGCAGCTGTTTGGTTCAGGGGCAGCATGATGAGCATCAGAGCTTGTCGTGGGGGGGCAGTGTTGCTTGCAGCATCATGAGCATCATGCATCATTTGAGGTAGTTGTCGTGCAGCTGTTACTGCCAGTTGGTTCATGAGCAGGTGCTGGGCAGGAATCATGAGAATCATTTGAGGCAGTCGTCGTGCAGGTGTCTTGTTCAAGGGCTGCATCAGGAGCCTCATTTGAGGTTTGGGAGCAGCAAGAGGAGCTTGGCCAGGTGGCTGGGCAGGCTTCACCCGGGACTCCATCGCGCTTCGAGGTACTTGTCGGGCAGCCGTTACTGCCAGCTGGTTCGGGGGCAGCATCATGAGCATGACGTAGCCAGTTGGCTCAGGGACTGCATCATAAGCATCATTTGAGGTAGTTGTGAGGAAGCTGTTGCCAGCAGCTTGTTCAAGGGCTGCATCAGGAGCATCATTGAGGTGCTGGTTTAGGGGCAGCACCATGAGCATCATTTGGTCAGGTGGCTGGGCAGGCTTCAGTGGGCAGTTGGTTCTGCATCATGAGCCAAAATTTAAGGTAGGTATCGGGCAGCTGTTGCCAGCAGCTTGTTCAAGGGCTGCATCATGCGGATCATTTGAGGTAGTTGTCGTGCAGCCGCTGCTGCAAGTTGGTTTAGGGGCAGCATCATGAGCATCTTTTGGCCAGGTAGCTGGGCAGGCTTTGCATCATGAGCATCATTTGAAGAAGTCAGCTGCTTGTTCAAGTAGGCTGCATGATGAGTATGCGTAGTCAATTAATTGGTCCTGCATCATGAGCATCATTTGAGGTAGTTGCCGGGCATCTGTGGCCAGTAGCTTGTTCAAGGGCTGCATCATGAGCATCATTTGAGGTAGTTGTCGTGGTTTGGAGGCAGCATCATGCATCATTTGGCTAGTTGTCGTGCAGGGGCAGCATCATGCATCATTTGGCCAGGTGGCTGGGCAGGCTTTGGCCAGGTGGCTGGGCAGGCTTCACTAGCCGGTTGTTCCTGCATCATGAGCATCATTTGCATTTAGTTTCTGGGCAGCTGTTGCCAGCAGCTTGTTCAAGGGCTGCATCATGAGCATCATGTGAGGTCGGCAGCCGTTACTGCCGGCTGGTTTAGGGGCAGCATCATGCATCATTTGGCCAGATGGCTGGGCAGGCTTTGGGCAGGTGGCTGGGCAGGCTTCAGTAGCCAGTTGTTCCTGCATCGTGAGCATCATTTGCATTTAGTTTCTGGGCAGCTGTTGCCAGCAGCTTGTTCAAGGGCTGCATCATGAGCATCATGTGGGGTCGGCAGCCGTTACTGCCGGCTGGTTTAGGGGCAGCATCATGCATCATTTGGCCAGATGGCTGGGCAGGCTTTGGGCAGGTGGCCTTCAGTAGCCAGTTGTTCCTGCATCGTGAGCATCATTTGAGGTAGTTGCCGGGCAGGTATTGCAGGCAGATTGTTCAAGGGCTGCATCATGAGCATCATTTGGGGTCGATACTGCCGGCTGGTTTAGGGGCAGCATCATGCATCATTTGGCCAGATGGCTGGGCAGGCTTTGGGCAGGTGGCTGGGCAGGCTTCAGAAGCCAGTTGTTCCTGCATCGTGAGCATCATTTGAGGTAGTTGCCGGGCAGCTATTGCCGGCAGATTGTTCAAGGGGTTCATCATGAGCATCATTTGGGGGGGCAGCCGTTACTGCCAGCTGGTTTAGAGGCAGCATCATGCATCATTTGGCCAGGTGGCTGGGCAGGCTTTGGCCAGCTGGCTACGCGGGCTTCAGTACCCAGTTGTTCCTGCATCATGAGCATCATTTGAAAGTAGTTGCCGGGCAGCTGTTGCCAGTAGCCTGTTCCAGGGCTGCATCATGAGCATCATTTGATGTTGCTAGTTGTCGTGCAGGGCCGGCATCACAGATGGCTGGGCAGGCTTTGGGCAGGTGGCTGGGCAGGCTTCAGAAGCCAGTTGTTCCCTCATCGTGAGCATCATTTGAGGTAGTTGCCTGGCAGCTATTGCCGGCAGATTGTTCAAGGGCTGCATCATGAGCATCATTTGGGGTCGGGCAGCCGTTACTGCCAGCTGGTTTAGAGGCAGCATCATGCATCATTTGGCCAGGTGGCTGGGCAGGCTTTGGCCAGGTGGCTACGCAGGCTTGAGTAGCCAGTTGTTCCTGCAGCATGAGCATCTGAGGTAGTTGCCGGGCAGCTATTGCCAGCAGCTTGTTCAAGAGCTGCATCATGAGCATCATTTGAGATAGTTGTCGTGCAGCCGTTACTGCCAGTTGGCTTTGGGGCATTGAGGCAGTTGTCGGGCAGCTGTTCTTGCAGGCAGCCTTGTTTTTCGTGATGCTTTCCCTTGGATACTTACTATGGGGCTCTGTGACCTTGAAGTTTTGAGTTGCTCCAAAGGGAGACCAAAGGGAAACCAGAGGAACAGTGGTCATGTAAGTTTCCCCATTTGAGGCAACCCTACAGCTGGAGGCACGCATATCGGTTATCCCGGTCTCCTCCAAGCCGATCACCGGCTTGCCGCAGGCGTTGTTGCGCTCCGCCACACTGCGGTGCCTCCAGCTGCTTTGGGCTCAACAGCCCCCCCAGATAAGCCAAAACATAGGTGTCCTGTTAGGGCAAATAGATGGCCCTGGTAGATGATTAAGCCACCAGGTAAAACAGGGATCGCCATCTATTTTTCCACCAAAACAACCAAAAAGGACACCTATGATGCCGAAACATCCAACTCATGCACACCGCCTTAGCGATCGAAAACCCCTAGGGTGGGTGTTCAATCCACTGAGTAATTGGTTACACGGTTAGAAGAGGACTAACCCCAGTTACCCACAGTCGCAATAATGGACTTCTTACCAAGTTGGTTGAGCATGCAAGTAATCCGTAATCCGTAGTGGGATTACAAACATAAGGAAAACACTAACAGTTTCTGAAAAGGGTCCTTGCTTTACATTCCTCATTCGATTTTGGTTCAACATACCAAGGGCTTGTCTGGTGCTTGGGTCTTTTTGGGGGTGTCAAAGCGGCCTTGGACCACATGCCACGTTGCAACAGGTAAGCTGCAGACCTGCCAGATCGCGTCACGTCCAGGTTTCCGCGGGTGCTTGTTTCACTTGACATGCGGTGTGTTTCACCCTTAGCTCAGTTCCAGGTCGGAAACACGACACGGTCGAGTTTCAAGGGAAACCATTCCCAACCAAAAGTCCAAGGGCCTTTTTGTGCCACTCGCCGGTTGCACCTGAGCCCACAAAAAAACTCAGGCACGACGTTCGGACGCGCCTCCAGCGATAGGCCGGTGCGCAAGACGCCGTGCCTGAGAGTTCTGCCGGGCACGACATGCCACCCAAATTTTAGGGGGTCCAGAAAGAGCTTCCTCTAAAGACTGAGACTTCTGGCCGCGCTCATCTGCAGGGGAGTACAAAAACAGAAAGTCAAAAAAGGTCTAAGAGCTCTGAAAGGGGGGGTTCAACATCAAAAGAAGGGGGAGCTCCTGACGTGTTTTGTCTTCGAGAACGCCCTGAAGAGGAGGGTGATAAAGCTCGTGTTTTTGGGCGGCCAAATCCAAAGGGAGGCCCAACTTCGGTGTCAAACAGTAAGCAAAAAGGAGCCGAGCCTCCGACTCGACGCCAAAACAGGGGGATCCAGGTTCCTTCTGAAACCATCCCCCCCCCCGGGTGTCTGTTGAATCAAGGCTTCCCTCGATCCAACTGGGCTCCTTAGGGTTTGCATCTCACTGGAATTCGGGGACCCACAAGGGCGTGGCTCAAAACTACGAGCTAGGGTTACGCAAATTGTGGTGCCATTTTGGTACATCTCTTTGAGCCACCGGGCCACCGCCGGCCGAAGTCCCAACTTTCGTGCCACTGAAGTGGTCCGCGCCCCGGACCCTTCGCATGGGAGCGTTTTCCTTTTAGGGCACCCCCAGAGCCCTCAAACAACCCCCGTTTGCAGGCCAGAAGTGGAGAGCCTTTGGCTTGGCACCAAGCATACCAGTAGGGCACTCTCATGGCGCCACTCGTTGCACACGTTGGCCCTCAGAAACCAAAGAACGCCAACGCAGCACCCTGTGGGCGGACGAAATCCGTTTCGCACCACCTAAGAAACCCTGGAATGATGATTCCCCTGTAAATGCCAACAAACCATGGCTTCCCCATGGTTTCAAAGTGGTGCAGGATTCCGTCCACCCACGGTACGACTGCCTGGTTCGAACGTCCGCTTCCATCGAATCGATTCGTCCGAGCTGTCGACACGAGGACCAAAAGCTCCAGGCGGTCCTCGGCTCGTCTCACGACAAAAATCGGAACCCTCCAAACAGGTGTTGTTTCTGGTTGGTTTCCCTCTGACCCCAAAGCGGGTACAAAACAACACCAGAAACCCACGAGAAAAAAAGAAGAAGAAAAAAGTACCTTTGTGCAAGTGTTTGTTCTTTTTCTTATAATATATATATATACATATATTTATATACATATGGTGTATGGCGTCCCCCAAAATGTAGGTGTTTGTTTGGGTTTCCCTAGCCAACCTGGCAAGGCAACCCCGAAAAAAAATGCAGACCCAATTCAGGGCTCCCTATCCCAAAGCATCGTCACCAAATAAGTTGGCAACCACAGGCAACGTGTAAAGCCGCTAGCAAAACTGTAGTGAACCCTGGGATTCGCAACCAATTTGCAATCTACGGAAGCTGACGATCGGGTGACGACAGTCCTCTTGAACATTTCCATAAATCGGTCCTTGTCAGGCACCTACTCCAACAGGGGTCTGAACCTAAGTGAATGTCCTCGCTTACTAACCTTGGAACATCCAGGTACTCCAAGAGCATGATTGTCTGCATGGGCACGCTGCGCGCGTGCGTCCGTGCGTGGTCGATGCATATACCTGGTCCATGCCCTATGTTGGGTCTCTTTGAACACGCGATCGACATGGTCCAGGGGTGTTGGAACACACACCCCTTGGCTTGGCCAACCCCTCAAGCCTGGTTTCTCTGAGGTGTTCCTTGGGAGCAATGCGCTACCCACTGGCGCCCCTCCCCTTCAATCCCCTGCAATGGGGCAGGGGGAGAGGGTTGGGAAACCAGACCTAAGGCGCCGGCCATTTCCCATCCACACAGTCGGCGCAGGGATGCGTATTGCACGGCTCCACCTCGCAGTGGGTTTTTTGGTGGCCGGTTCTTTGGTCTGAAACTTCTCTAAATGTCCAGCCCTGGCTATAGCACTGCATGAGGGACCTCAGACCATGGGTTCGGTGGCTTTCCAGGGTTACTCACCTGCAACCTACGGGATGATCAAGGACCATGCTCGACCACTCTTAAATTGTTTAACACGACCTCCTTTTCTGCGATACAGTGGTTGCGTCCGGTCCAGACTTTAGGGACCCCCCAAAAAGAAAAGGTGGCTTTCTTTTGGGTGTCCCTTTAAACCAACCCCCACAACAAGCATGGGGTGAGTATGTTTTTCAACGCTTTTCCCATGGTTCCTTTAAGCCCAACAGCCAATCCGCAAGGTCCATTGAAGCGCCTTGCATTGTTCACGGCTTACGATGGGCTTACCTTGCGATTCCTGAGTTGAGAATCAACCGTCTAGTCTATTGGCTTCAAAGATCCCGTCAATCATCTCTTGTGAGCTCTTTCAGGAAATATCTCTCTCTCTCTCTTTCGTAGGATGCACTCCTGTCTTCTTGCAATGGGCATCTCCAACGTTGATGCCCCTGTCAATCCCTGTCATTTCCGCGCCTCTCCCCGAATGTTACACCCAGGAAGGCAAAACCGGACCGTCCCACTGCCCGATCGGAAGCCGAATCCGGCGATCGGAAGCTGCCTGCGCTTTGTCAGAGGGCTCGCACAGTGCGCCACCGGCTCGGGGGGCCACCTGATCCGCCCCCGCTCCAAGCCGTGGGCAACCAACGTCAGGCTGTGGGTGAAAAATTCGGCAACCCCAAAATGGAAGCCTGTTAGATGGAAACATGGGCTAAAACCTGCGGTGCCAAGATGATCCAATTTTTGATCCACACCCAGGCAAGTAGGTGGCCAAATCATGGTTGCTGCGGTAACTGGGACCGGTTGGTCCCTGAAAGGGCCATGGTTGTAACCTAAGCTGGTGGAACACCCAACGTGGGGTTCCAAGCTACCTGCTCCGAGTACCAGAACAATCAAGTTACAGGATGTTCCTTGAGTTGCCAGTTTTCCGACTCTCAAATTCCAAATTATAGTGGGGGTTCCATGGATTTGTCTTTTGCGTGGTTGCCCCTTAAGATAACCGGAGGCACTGGACACAATATCATGAGTCTACCGCTGAGTAGGCGAGATGAGGGAGGAACTGAACAACAACCACCAAGACTTCCACGCACCGGTCGGTAATCATTATGACAGTGGAGGGGGAGTTCTCAACATGGTGGACCCTTTGGGGCTGTTTGACAAAGAAACCAACTACTGGAAGAAAATCATTGGTTCCCTTATTTTTAGAACACCCTATTCAAGGCTTGAAGTTGAAAACTCGCTTGGTGGAAATGTGTGTGCAAAAAAAAAGTCTGAAAACAGGCAGCAAAAGGACCACCCGCTATTGGTGGTGTCTGTGGCCAATGTTGCAGCTTGACTCAAGGGCGTTTTCAGGTGGGTTTGTCAGCCCTTTGCCAAGCCCAAATGAACCCCAAACCAACCCAAAACCGGCCCATTAAGATCTAAGCCAGCATTAAATGCACTCTAATTAAACTTGCCCAAATCAAAACCAAGCAAGTGAGGCTAGCCAGCCAGCCAACCAGCCAACCAGCCAACCAACGAATCAGGAAACCAAACCAAACCAAACCCAACGCAACCAACCAAAGTTTCAAAGAAGCAGACCTGAGCAAAACATGGAAACCCTAATCAGGGAACAACAACAACACACCCCCACATTGCACCAACAAAAACATCTTCAGATTCTGGTCCATTTTCTAGAGTCTACCCTATATATATATATATGAATATATATATATAGGCACATGGAGGAGACCAGGGCTTGACTGGCACCCTGAACCGCCCCCCAGTCTCACCCACTCAGCGAGCGGATCGCCCGCGGATCCGCTGCGCCTGGATGGTCCTGGCGCGGCGCTTCAATCCGCCGCCGCAGGTGCAGGAGCAGCCCTCGTTCGAGTCGCGGGAGTCGCGTCGAATCGGTCGAATCGGGGGAGTCGAATGGCTCGGTGATCCGATTCAGACGCTGAAAAATGGCCATGGGGCCAAAACCCAAATCGGTCAGCCCCCAGTGAACATCCCAATCCACCACTAAAAATAGGTTCTAAAATGGGTGGTGCACCTATCCCAGAATGGTACCATTGGTTTTGAACCATGGCCAAATGGGCGATGAACATGCTTCCGTGGTTTGGAGCCCGGTGGTGCGGTTAAGGATGTTTTCCAGTTACCCTCTACAAACACCAAGGGTTCAAATCCCCAAATCACTAATCCAACCCACTAACTGAAGGCAATCTGAATGCTGTTCTGCAAAGAATCATGGCGATGACAAAACCCCTCCCTCAACCAACTGGAAACACTGAGCTTTGCGATGATTGTGTGGGATTTGCAAATTATACAATGTGATTCATGGTTGTGGGAAATCGGGCCTGAAGTCTGTGACACCAGTATGGGTCATTCCGATGACTGCTTTGTCACTTTGAAGGTGGTGTTCAGGGTATCAGAAAGTGACATTGCCAGACCAACCATTTTAGAGGTCCCTGATTTTGAGAGCCCCTCGTATTGGCTTCCCAGAAAAGTCCCCTCATATTATCTGGGTTGTTCAAAATGGAGGGTGAAGCCACCACAAAGAACACCCCTTGCCTAACCCAATGATTAGTGAATAGACTTGAACAGCCCAGATATCGGTGTCAACCCGTTGGCCCCGTTTCCCAACTTGAGGCTCCCAGCGCTCCATTCGTCCCAGGACGCCCACACGCAGTCGCGCACCGGGCATGGCCTTGGGATACGTGCGCACCTCTCTGATACAGGTAGATATAGGTACATATAGGTAGATATAGGTAGATATAGGTAGATATAGGTAGATATAGGTAGATATAGGTAGATATATGGATGTATGTATATGCTCATACATATGTATATATATATATATGTAGAGGTCAGGGTCTAAATTTAGAATGGGGTTGTGGAATATCTAAAAAACAGAACTGGCCAGGAGGTCTCCTTCTGGTGAGGTGTTCGGGTCTCTCGGGGGTTAACTCAGGCTACAGCCTTTGCTTTGGTCATTGTTCAAAAAGAACAAATGGGATTCTGTTTGAGGCTGCTTTTACACAGCCAACAAGATAGAACCCTGAAGTTCAGTCGTCCCACAAACACCAAGAGAGGCTTGGGTGGGGGTAGGGATAGTCCCAAGGAACCTTTTGATGTTGATGACTGTTTGAGAGAACGAGAAGGAACTGAGCAAAAATGGAATTGAACATGGACATGCCATCCATGTTTTTGCTGCCCATTCCACGTCCCAAGTTTGCGGGTTTGACTTTGTCTCTCCTAATTTGGGGGTGCCAAGCAAGTAGCAAAGGGCCCTATCCAAGTTTTCTGGCTTCATGATGGTTCCTTCAACTGGCTGAACCACCAGGGTAGCTTCGTGTGCGGGAGGCCTCTCTTGCGATCGATTGGCAAGCCAGGTGGAGGGAGCCCGATGGACAATTGTTGACATCCGTTGACGTGATCTGAGCGTGGAGATCCCCCCTCACCTGCATTTGTGTGCTCGCTTCCCGGTTTTTCATCACACCCTAGCCCAAACAAGATCAGAACCACTCCAAAGGCCTTGATAAGGCACGCCGATTTCTTACGGTCTTCAAATCCCAACCGGGAAACCCCTTGAAGGAAGCTCAAGTTTGAACCCCTAAACCTGAAGAACACAGCCTTGCATCCCATATAAAGTTGCAAAATGTGTCCCTTTTGGTTTGGTGGTTTCCCCACAACAAAGTGAACACAAAACAACTAAGAGGTGTCCTCCCTTCAACAGCAACACCCTTTGCACCCTTCCGGAACCGGAGCTGCTCCCTTTAGCGCTCCTTGTCGCCTATCTGGGCCTATCGATCCCATAGCTTTCAGCTGGAGAAAAATCGGAGTGCCTGGAGTCTCCATGACCCTGCAAACATGAACCCACCCCTTTCTCTTAACACTTAACTCATAAGCGACATGCCCCAAAATGGGGGGGGGGGGTCGTTTTGAGGGTTCTGGTTGGTGAGACACGGGGCAGGCAAGGGCCCCCGGCTCCAACTGGCAATCCTTCATCTCCTTCAAGGAAGCGAGGCAGCTTTCGCCTGCGGAATGGCTTGCTCACAGGCCTAAGCCAAACACGAATGGCCCGTGTTTGGTGGGTGTCCCTTTAAGGGAAACGGCCGCCAAGACACCCACCAGTTCTCCCAAGCACCAATTTTGCTTGACTGTTGCATTTGAAAGGGTATCAACATCATCCAACATCCTCAGAAGCCATTCAGCATCTTACCAACATGATACAAGACAAGCCATTTCATTTCAACCGGTACGCTTAGCAGAGTTTTTTTTCTTTTTTTAATATATATATATATATATATGTTGACCACGGTGATACAGGCCATTTAGCAGGATACCCCTTAGAAGCCCCAGGTTTGGTTCACCAACACGACTCCAGCCATTCGCCACGCTCATTACAAAAAAGAACATGGGACATTTGGTGAGTCGCCTGACTTTGCGTAGGGAAATTTAGTGAGTTCCCCCATGTCTTCCAGATTGACGATAGACTGCTGGCAGTTTGGCGGAACCTGATATCCCTATGACTGGCAAGTTTCCTGCTAAATGGGTAATTAAGGGAAACCACCCCAAGAGTATGTTGGAGAACCCCTCAAAATGCTCACTTCAAGCGACCCGGCAAGACTGAGGGCGCCTGGGTCAGAGTTGTTGAGTTGGGGCATCTAGCCCAGTGCTTCCAATTACCATAGTAGCTAAACAGTGGAAACTATAGTGGTAACCGGAAGCACTGGAACTGATCTCTCGAAAAAACATCAACACATTGATTGTTCAAGTGTAAACCCTCACCTCCTGGGGCTTTGCGAAACACTGGGCGAAGCACTTGGGAAACCCGTGATTCACCCTCGCATCACCTGCGGAAATGTCGAGGAGCGCCTCCGTTCTCTGCCGCCTCGTCGATGTGGCGGCTTCTAATCGAGACCTCACACGTCACAAAAACCGCATTGGTAGGCCATGGTCATGGCTCTCAAACATGCGTGGCCCACATCCGGGGTACACCCAAACATAAGATAGGAGCCGGCTGCTCGAACAAATAAGACAACTTTGCAGGTACTGTTGATCCTGGATGGATCAACCTGGTGGATTATTAGAGGGTGTTGCTCCAAAAAGTGACCGGTTCTCACTCAACCAGCTGGATTTTCATCCTGAAAACACAACATCCCTCTGAAAGAAAAGTCCTTCGGGTGCCCTGTAACCCATCGTTGGACCATGGTTAAAAGCTCCACCAATGGGTCATGGTCATCGCTACCTCCATGGGGGCCCTTACAATGAGGGGGCCTAGATTCCATAAGGGCCATGACAGACATAAGAGGTCCACAACACCCGAGCTAAGTAGGTGGTTTGGCCAAACTCCTTCGGAAGTTCAGTCGAGAACAGAAACAGAGCGACGTGCAAAAGGGACTCCTTCGTGGCACTTGGCCACGGTCATGTGGTCTGAACTCCCTAAAGGTTTGATGACCCTCCCCACTAACCCCAGGTCTTTTGACCATACCACACGCTCGCATGCGGCAAGTGCTCAAACGGTCGCGATGGCACGCACTCCACCGGCAGAAGCAACACGAACCGCTCCTCAAACGAATTCCCACTCTTCAAGCTTCGTTTTAAGGAGTTGAACGAAATGAAGGGAACTGGGCACCACCCTTTCAGGGGCAAGTTTACTCAACCCCGATTCGTATGCTCCTCCTTTTGATTAATGCGATGTTGTTAGTTAGAACCCTGTCAACCTAGATGTCCTTTTCGTTGAACATAGAAGGATTCCGCTGGAAAATGATCGAGCATCAAACCATAGTGTCATAAAGTTCAGCCAACGGGACCTCAAAGGACAGCTATTTAGCTCTCATGGTTTGGAAGCTCCCGAAATGCGTGCTTCGTTAGTTCCCACCCCCAAAAGGCACGCTGCATCGACATCGATTTGGTCCTGGCAAACAGGCTTGACAATGGGGTCTGTCTTTTGCTGCTGCCCCCCTTTTGCAGGCTTTACAGGGAAACCACAAGGGAATCCGAAATCCAACTCTTTTGGGGGTGCCCTTCCTCCGTTGCCATGGCACCTGTGAGGCACCTGGAAGACGGGTCCCTCTCAGTTGCCACAGACTTTGGAGGGAGGGCCCTTTGGTCCGCTAACTATGGAACCTAGCAGAGGGTCCCTAGAGGAAACTGGTCCTCCAGGAACTTTACCCCCTCCCCAGTCACGTTCCATGATGGGAGGGTACCCACGGACCCCTGGCTTTTTGTACATCCCGCTGGCTTCTGAGCTCTCCGGCGCCCATGCCGCAGTCCTGGGAGCACGTGCCCCACTGGCTCCACGCCGCCAAGTGACAGCCTGCGACGTGTCGCCAGGGGCAAACCCCGTTGCTTGGCCTGTCCAAAGATGCCTTTGCGGAGTCTCTCTCAAAAAGTCTGCCCTACCATAAAGAATCGATTGAACAGAATTTGCCGAGTCTCTTTCAAACAAAACCTACCTTATAAAAGAATAAAACCGTTTTGGAGGAGACGCCCAGGCCCCGCTGCGAAAGGGGTGCAACAACTTATGGATCCGTCCGACCCAGCTACTTCCGCCAAAGACATGGGCCATGGCCACCTTCGGGGAATCACACGGAGGATGTTGAACAAGGGGTTGGCGCAAGCACGGTGAAAAGCAAACCAACACATATTTGGCTCAAGGGCTTGGCTCGAACAAGCATAGTGAAAGGCAAACGGAAACCACCATATGTCCAAACGGAAACCACCATATGTCCAACTGGTCTTAAATGACCTGCGACTGAACCGAGCTTCCTTTGCACCACGGTGGATGCTTGTTCACCGCCCTGGAAAGGTATGTGCGGACTCGCGGGCTCGCCGGCTCGGCTCGGCATCTCTGGGGCCAGCGCGGGAGTTGTAGTGGCAGGAGTCCAAGTTGCAGCCGCGAACCTCCTTCAAGTCTTCATGTGCAATCCTCGAGAGCCGAAAACAGATCCATTGGATCGGCTTGGCGAATCGATCCGAGAGGTCGGCCAATGATCAGGTCCTTTTGGGGTTGGACATGGGGATGTCAGTGGCTCATTTGTTTTGAGTTCCTGCCCTTTGGGTTCTTGGGATTGGTCAGTAGCGCGGCACTTCCCTCAACACAAAGCGGAAACGGGTGCCACTAGGGTTGAACCCAGGGAGAACCAAATAAGAGGCTCGTAGGGGTACCTACCCAGGCCCGAAGCCTGTTCATGCGGTGGAGGGGCATCTCAAACTTGCCGGCCAAACATACATGCCCATGACCGGGATGTGCCCCAAGCACATCCCCCACTGATATTCTACCCCAGACCTCCAGCGATAAGGGGAACAAGGGGTTGTCTCTCAATGAGGGAACCCCGAGATGTGTTGTTTCCTTTTGGCTTCCGCGAAAAGCCATTGTTTGGGGACAAACCTGGCATGCTCGAGGCATGAAACACCAGGGACAATCACGCAGTTGCTTGCCTTAGACGGAAACTGGACACCATGTTGGGTCTTGGTTGATTTTGGAGGAGAACCCAGAATAATAATAATACTACTACTGCTCTACGACTACAGCGACTACTAATAATGATAAATCAAAATCAACCAGCAACACTGTTGGTCTGGATTGTTGCCCTGGGAAACTCCCAGCAAGTGGCACACAGACAATCAACTCGTTGCGCCCATCTCGATGCATAAGCTTCTCACTTTGGATTGATCCATGCCATTCTAGATGACCCATTTCCTTTCCAGGGGGGTGTTTTATGGAGGTCTCTTTTTTCGAGGCTCGCCACTTTGTTGCGGGTTTCAAGTTTTGAAGGGAAACCAAAAGGAAAACCCACCCATTTGGGGGGAGGTTTCCCTTAAGACACACCCTGTTACCAAACGAGGCACGCCAGAGCAGGTTTGTACATCAGGCAGACCCATATCCGATGGTGGGAAACTTGGGTGCCCATGCGCAGGTATGTTAAACAGGTCTTTCGAACCTATGATCTGGGGGTTTGCCCAAAAAAAGGTGGAACTGCTGCTTTAAGATGGAACACCACCCCATTTGATCAAACAGGCGGTTTTTATTCCTGGTTTCCCTTAGACCATACATCTTGAACGTGGCGACCGAACTTCACACCAAGGCAAAACTACTTGCTTTGCCCAGAAGACATGGGAAAGGCTGTGTTGTCCCCTGCCAATCATTTTGAGCATTTGCTTTTCCATCGGGCATAGACAAGCTAAAGAGTGCCCTGCGGCTTTTTGGTCGCAAACTTGGGGCCTCTATGTCCCTCCCACAAAGGCGTGCTCAAAGGGAGCGGACTCCAAAGCTCCATAAGCTAGGCAAGTTTTGACAGACTTGGCGCAGCACGGGATGCATTTGGAGTCGCCGTGCATGTGCCGGACCTTGGGCTCCCCGGTCACTGACAAATGGCCATGGGTCAAAAGCCCGTAACCCCAGTGAACATCCCAATCCCCACTAAAATAGACCAAAATGGGTGGTGCACCTACCCCAAAATGGTAACATTGGTTTTGACCCACAGCCAAATGAACTTTGAACCATTCGTGTTGGGCCATTGGCCCCACTTGGAGGCCACTTTTGGGCAGATACCCAACATGTTGGGCTCTGATTTCTTGGCCGAAAGGGACACTTCACTCATCTCAGGGACTCTTGAGTGTGAAACTTCCCAATTCATGCAGTCCCGAGGTGCTTTTTGTTGAATCGATGGGTTTACCAGCAAATCAAAAATAAACCGGCCAACCGAAATGAAACGGGAAAGGAAACAACAACGCACTCATTACCAAGCTCATGCAGGGTTCATGCAGGCTGAAGATATATGTATACATGTATATTATGTAGACATATATGTATATGTAACATATATATATATATATATATTAAACATATTATATGCCCCCCCCCCCTCGCGATCTAAACGCTTCGACCACGGGTAGGGGAAAGCTCCCTCTGGGACTTCCCGGCGCGCTGCTGCTGCCCGCCCCCGCAGGCCACGGGGCAGGTGCTCCAAGGGCTCCACTCCGCGATGTTGCACCTGAGTATTAAAATGGTCGACCCAGAACCATGCTTCAAGAATTAAGAAGGCGGCCGCGGCTATCTGGCTGGGACTCCCCCCTAACTAACCTTCACTTACCCGGCTTTGATTGTGACTCTGGGAAGACGTGGCTCCGGAAGTCGCAGTCGTGTCGTCTTTGCTGCTAAGGCCATGGTCATGGAATCTTCGGGGGGCCTTTGGGGGGGGTGGGGGGGGTGAGGCCCACTGCCCCAGGCGCCTATCCCCGGAGGGAACTGGAACCCTGTGGTAGTTGAGGTCGTTGTTGGTCCCTGGATCTATTCCGGAGAGAATCCAATATGCCAGTGTGGATGATTGGAGGATGGACTGTCCCTGGTGGATTGTCTTGTGGATAATCCTGTAAGCGGCCTGCTGAGGCTCTTTTGTCACACGCTATCACGGATGATTGTGATCTACAAAAGGGGCCCTTGAGCCAAATGTTGCGGGAGATCAATGGCGTGACAAACAGAACACAAAACAGACACACATTTCTTTTGATCTCCAGCACAAAGTATGAAATACTATTGGCTTCATGGCCTTTGGCCGTAGCCTTGATGTATGCCGTAGCCATGTGTATTAGAAATGCCGGATTCATCCTTTTTCTGCTCGGATGAAATGTCTTGGCCTTCGAAATGGGAAACACTATGTACTGCTTCTTTTTGGATACCTAGATGTATAAAAGGGTGATGTACAACGCTATGTGCACGCGGAACGATTGTGAAACTATTGATCCCTCACTCATGGTATAGTCTTGTAGACGACGAGGATCAATCATCTGAATTGTTCGTGGTGCTGAACGTATGAATATTCATGGTCAGTCGGATCGACGATACCATCGGCGGCTGCTGTCGGATTGACTGCCATAGTCCCCATAATCATTCCAGGTCGAGGTGCTATAGTCCTTCCACTGCTTCTGATGTCCCCACTGCTTGTTGTAGTCCTTATCCTGCGGGGCACTGCGGGGTCCAGGATGATTGTTTCTTCTTGATGTACTCCTGGTATCTCTCAGAGCTGCGTTTACTGGTTGCAGATTTGCTGCGGATGTAAACCATGAGAGGACGGTGGGAGTCGGAGTCCTGCGAGCCATTCATGAACATTTCATTGTTCACGTGCTTATAGCGCTCTGCGGATGAGACCTGGTAATCGAATATGGCCTTGGTTGGATGGTTCCGCATGAATTCCAGTTGTTCATCATCCATGCCGTTCATCTCGTCCTTCCGGAAATCCTGCTGGATGTTCGTTTTGCCCCATCCAAATACGATAGTCACCATCACACCTGGGAATGTTCGACCATATCCTGATCCACATTTCATGTACAGGTGATGACGGACAATGGATTTCAGGGTGCACGAAGTCTCCATGCATACTCCATTCTGTCCACGAGTGGCAAATTCTTCGTTTCATTCCACAGTCTCTGATATGCTCTCATGAGGATGTTCACGAGACCGTTGGCCGGATTGTAGACGTGCTGGAGTTTGCTGTAGGTGTTCGCTGATTTGTTGGCGTCTCCGGTGATCGCATCGCATCGGTACAAGGTCACGAGCGGCATGATTGCATTCTGAAGATCTTCCTTTGCTGCTCCATGGCTAATTGAAGGATGGATGTGGAAGACTCCAATGGTTGCGAATGGGAGATCTGCCCTCGTTATGTGGCGGTCGTCATACTCGTGGAGTGACTTGTTGGATGATTTCGGGATCATGCCACGAAACTCATCACTCTGCTCGATGTGGAGAACGACGATCTCCTTGTCTCGGCCATGTCCTTGGACAATGGTGCGTGTTGGCAATCTCGATCCAATGTACTTCTTGGATTCAGTAAACATGGGTGGCTCAAGCAATCCGAGGTCGGAATTTCGTATTCGGGATCAGTGCAACTTCCTTCAGTTCCGAAGAAACATCTGAACATTCCGAATGTGGTTCCCCAATTCTGGCTCCTTGTGGGGGTGTGTCTTGCCAGAAGTTCCACTCGTGCAGAAGGTCCGCGACGGACAAAGCATGCGATCGGTCTGGATGACCATTGCTTGATTACGATGCCCTTGTAACCGTATCGGATGAACGTTTTGATGAGCTCCCTGGATTTCTCATCATTAGGACTGAAGAATGCGTCGGCTTCATTCAGGCATGCGCACTGTTCTGCATCATCATCTTTACGATCGGTCGACCCTTCATCGGCATGTTGTGCACCTCCCTGTTGTCCAGCTTTGGATTCCTTGTGAGGTTTCCATGGTTCAGGGTAAGCATGTTGATCGCTATGGATGAGGTGAACTCATGCATATTGAGATAGTCCACAGGAGGACGGTCGGTCGGCTGCATCAGCGATCCCAGGGTATCGGCATAGGCTCGGATGATTTTCGGGTCATCATGTGACCTGAGCTTCTTCAATCCAAGCGGAAGCTTGATCGGATATCCGGATCCTGGTTGAGCTTGCTTGTACTCGTCAATGGTGGGACATTCTCCTCGATGAGGGAAGTAGAATTCTTCTTCACCGAGATTGACATCGGGATCGACATGTGCCAATGAGGCTCTCTCGCACTCTGTCAAGTTGGGATGAGCTCTTCTTGGATCTTTGTTGAACTGGTTCATGAAGCGGGTGAGGTTTTCCCTGGTCCCCGCGAGCTCTTCCTCTGCGCCCTTTTTGTTCAAATCTGTTTCGAGATAGATTTCCTTGAGTTCTTGGATGAACTCATCCAGGTTCTCTGAATTGTGATATTCCACGATGACCTTTGGCTTGACGGATCTTTCCCCGGAGGGTTCCATCATCTCTCCTTCAGTTTCGTCCTGATCGGTGGAATGTCGTCTCTTCTTGGTCTCAGAGGAAGCATCCTTTTCCTTGCTGTGCTTGGTGGAATTCACATAATTGAAGAAGGCATCAGCAAATTCGCGGATCTTGGTGTCGTACATCTCGTAATCTTCATGATCGAGATGCTTCTTCATGATCCACTTGTTGCTCGCCATGAGGCTGCCATCAGGTTCAAATGCTGCAACAATGTGTCTTGCCTCAATGGTTTTGTCTGTCAACGCTGTTCGCTCTTCGGAGAGTCGGATGCCATAGTCTTGGTCCTTGAGGAATGCAAGGATCAACAGTGCATCTCTTCCTGCTGGCACATGGGTCAATACGGCTTCTGACTCATCGTCGTCGAGGATGACGCCATCGATGCATGCCATGTGGACGTGCAGTGTCCCCAAAGGGTTTGACTGGGATTTCCCAGATTTGAGCCCGTGCTCCATGATGCTGTAGAGCTGATTTCCATAGGTTGCATGGAACATGAATGCGATGGGCTTCTTCGAGAACGGCTTGATTTTTCTCTCTTCTTCAATGGATGGTGGTGCCGGCCTTCGCATTCTGTGCTTGGGCTGAGCTGCGCCTTCATCTTCATGAGGCGCCTCGGATCTTGACGGATGCGGACTTGGCGGAATGGATTCCGTTGGGAGATCATAGTCAGAGTACAAGGGTCGTCCAAAGGATTGGATCTCGACTTGTCGTGTGTGTCCGCTGTTGCATCTCACATGGAACTCCATCTCTGAATCAACATAGAATTCCTTGCCATCGGGCCTGAGTGCATTTTGTGCGGATCTTGTGTTGAGCTTATCGATCCATCGATTCCTTGGAACAATTTCTCCCCGTGCCTTGCGCTCCTTATATGACCCGTCCACGGATGGAAATACGAACGCAATTTCGAAACGTGATTTTCCATAGCTTGGGAACATAGCCATCAAGAGAAGTCCTGGCTTATTTCCAATGAAGTTCCTGGCATGTGTGATGCAGGTCAATGCGTCATAGAGCTCGACGGATCCATCAGGACCCATTTCCACTTGTCGTTTGCATTCCTTATGGATTCCATGCCTTGGATCATGTCGAAGACATCCGGAAAACGATCTGCTCATTCTCTCAATTCGCCAGAGGATGAGATCTGTGATCTGTTTCGCCTTGGATGGATCCATGCGGAAGTATTTGCAAACCTGTTCGACATTCTGGACGGTCTTCTCGAGATCAATGTTGCCGTTGTGGCATACCATCGGGATGATGTCGGTTCCGTAAACTTCGGATTGAGCATTGGTGTAGCAGCAGATGCTGTAGACCTTCTTGATGAAGTCCATGTATTGCTTCTCTGCATGAGATCCTTCACCTTGGAGTGTTGGATGCCAATAATCGTTGAATCTTGCCTTCAACCAGAATACCTTAACTCCATGTGGTCTCTCGTGCTCAGGAACGAAGTGGAAGTCCGGATTGACATCGAGGATGGTTGAGCATTCCTTGTAGTACTCGTACACAAAATTCAGGAATTTTGAGTTTCCGAAAGGTCCTGGGTGTACGGATTCCTTCTGGAGGCTGATGTTTGTATCCGATCCATATGTTACAAACCACCGATCATTGGATGTGAGGACAGGCCGCATCACTGGTCGCCTTGGAAGTGCAGGTCGATCACCAGGATGATTGTCGGATTCCGTCTCTTCATCCAGGATGTTCTTTGGTGCTGGCTTGACCTTGGAGACAAGCCTCAATGCTGGCGGCGGTGACTTTGGAACAAGTTTCGGATGTGGCATCGCCTTTGACAAAGGCCTTCCTGCGAGAGGATGCCCTTCTTCATCTGAATCATCGTCGTCGGAATCTGGATCATAATCAACCTGCTCCATGTTGACATTCTCGGGTTGTTGAGAGGCGGATGGATTCTCATCAGCGACTTGCTCCATGGGGCAATCGGATGTCTCATCTTCCTCATCACGAGCAGGGGATTCCTTCAACGGTGATGCCCGTCTCTTGATCATCGGCTTTGGCACAGGTGCCGCATCGCCGGATCGTCCAAACATCAAGTTGAGAATGGGCATGTCAGCGAGGTGATCGAGCATACAAGATTGCAAAGGTCGGATTGGTTGTAAACCGAAAGTGGCTGCGGAGGCAGACACATATTTCTTGAGATTCAAAATGGGTCAAGTGCAAACACGCGCATCACGGAATTGAGGAATTGAAAATATGCAAAACGGAAAAACTCATGCATCAGAATTCGTGGACATGCGGATCATGCCCAGGTTCCCCAATAAGCAAACATGGATTCTGCTATACCGACTCCTGCAAAGGCAATGATGTCGGGTCCGTGCTTCGTGTTGTGTGCTAGCCACTCAACCAAGAATGCCTTGTTCTGCAACATGGTACGGAAGGGTGGATGTGCATCTACATTCAAGAGATTGCCGGTGAGGACGGCCTTGATGAGCTCGTCTGCTTTAGCTGAATGCTTGGTCAGCGAATCTGCCAGACAATCTTCACTTCGTACATGTGCAAGGTCGTGCATCTGTCCACTGTTGCTTTCCTTTCTCAACATCTGGATCAAATGCATTGTTTCTTTCTGTTCCGGTTGATGTGTTGTGGATGCTGTGGTGACAAGATTGTTCGCATCAGTGCGGATGTGTACATCTGCAATTTCGCCCGTTATGTCTGACCAGAGACCGCGAAGAAATAATGCTGAACGGTAACAACGCATTAGTCCGTGCAACTCTGCAACAGTAGTGGACATGGTTGTGGCAGTGATCTTGTGCGTCTCATAGTCGACCAGTGAGCCTCTCGAGTTCGATGAGCCCTGGCGAAGATCTCTTTGTTCTGCAAGAAAAAAACACGCGCACGTTGGGATGACTCATCCTCGTTGTTGCGATAGGATGCATCTGGATAGCCAACTATGCGTGTCTTGCCGCGAAGGGGCCAGAATCTCATGCTAAGCGGGATGCTTTTGATGGTTCTGACTGTCTTATTAATGGCGCGAACGTCCTCAATGGTTGGTGATGATGCCTTGGATGCACACCTTGAGAATTGATAACCAATGTGGAATTGCGTTCGCGACTGTAACCAGTTGATCTGACCGAGGACACTTCTGTATGCAGTATGCATGTGGAGTAAGAGGAGTGTCGTCCTTCAGGTGTTTGTCAAAAGTGATCTCCTGCAGTTCGTCGATGGCAACGTTCTGATGAACATTGATGTACCAACCGTGCTTGTCATCTTGCTTCCATTGGATGCGCTGTCCTACGAAGAGGCAATCATTTTTGTCCTCGGAACCAACCTGAAAATCTTTCCGAAGTCGTCCCATGATTTCCTTCTCGAACACGTCATCCCCCGTCATAAGAAGATCATCTACATGAAGAGACAGTGCTCCATGAACTTGTCGATTCTTGGCATTGTTACCAGAAACAGGATCCATTAGGTAATCGACTGCTCCTTCTAGATCGAAAGTTGTGGATGATTTCTTTTCACTCACCAATGCGGGCTTCGGAAGCTGCTTGCCGTAGTACACGTATGTACAACGGTCTGCCCGGGTTGGCACTAGTCCGTATGAACGAAGTGCCGAATCAAGGATGTTCCACCATCGACGTGGTGCGTCATTCAGCCCGTAGGCAGGCTTCTTCATGCGCGCTCCAATGTGTGGTGGATATCCCATTTCAGGAGGTATCTGACAAATGATGTCACGAGACTGATCGTATGCTTCGCCTTGGAGAAATGCTGTCTTCAAGTCCATGTGGAATATATTCCAGCCTTTATTTGAGGCTGCTTGGATTGCAAGGCGGAAACCACTCCTGGATGCTGCAGGACTGTCTGTCTGCTGATCATTCTTCTGCTTGTCTTGGAAGCCTCCCAGCGAGCCTTGGTCTTCAGGAAGTTACCATCCTTGTCTCGCTTAAGGGTTAGGACCCAGCGACCGGTGACCCAGTTCCTGACCTGAATCTTGCGGGTATCGACTAAGTCGAACACTTCATTGTCAAGCCATGATTTGCACTCAAGCTGCTTGGCTTCAAGGAATTGCTTCTGATAAGCTCTTATTTCCGTGGCTGTAGCTTCCTTCCGCTTCTTGCCAATGAGTGCGGCTGTGGATGAAGCCTTCAAGGATTCTTGCTTGGATGAATACAGAACTAAGAGTGCACGGTCATCGTCGGTCATGTTCTTGCATAGCTGGTCAACATGATTGTGATCTGTGTATTTCTGATGAGAGAATCCGCATCGGGGCGATGGGCTGAAGGTCCCTTTCACACGTCCAAGAAGGACAGGGTTGCCTTCGATATCTCTCGGAACCGTAAAGGATCCGGTGTTCGCACAGATCTTCTGTTCGGCTGTCATGAGTGACCAATGCGCTTCATCTAGAACGAGATCAGCTTGGTGATCATCGTAGGATCTGGTCCTCTGAGAGTCTTCTGAATCTCCATCTTCCTGGTCAGTGTATCTCATGGTTCTTTCTGAACTTCCAGTGCCGGATGAGGTTGGAACATGAGGAATCAGCTCTTCCTCACTTTCATATTGGACCGGCAAATTCGCTGGATTGTTCGGATTATAATTGGATGAAGATGCAGGATCATGTCTGGGAGAATGCCCAGGTGACTCATCATTGTCATCTGGCTTCTTCTTCTTCTTCCCAGTCTTCTGCTTCTTTGATGGACTGCCGGTTGTTTCTTCTTGCGCAAGTGTTGGCAGTTCGAGATCTTCATCTTCTGCTTCGGGATTTGTCAGAATCGCAGGCGGTGAAGGTACCACGACAGTCGGAAGAATTGGCTGAGATGATTGCGACTGTGACGGCAAAGAGACATCACCCCCCAGTCGATTGAGTCCACTTGAGGATGAAATGGACTGTTTTTGCCGTTTAAGCGCTGCATCTCCTCCGCCAGACTTGTCGTGTGGCGGTAGTGGAGGATCCACCGGACTGTCTGGTGACACACTGCGTGGTCGTTCAACAAGGACGTTCAACCATTAGTCATACAGGATCCGCTAGTTCAGAAATTCCAGAAGACGATGAAGCAGTACCCACCTGGGACTGAAATCGATATCTTCAAGCAAGGTCCTAATGACTGGGGATGTCAGAACATGTGGAACGGCTGTAAGAAGTTGAGACAACTGTGCATCTCATCCACTCAGTATGATGCATGCGCCGCATACGTCCACACAATTGGCATCAATATGCCTATTACGTCACCTCCGGACGATGCAATCATATCCTTCTGGCAGCCTGATCAGCTGAATAGAATTTGGGTCTTACCTGCATCAAAATGCAATTGGGAGAAGTATGATCCGAAGACTTGGCATGCTGTGATGTTTTCTTCCGTTCATCAGTCGTTCACCGATGCGCCGGCCATCAAGCCGATGCCCATCGAGACGGATCCGTTGGATCCAACGGATGCAGGTCTTGGATTCTGACTGCAAGACTGCTGCTGGTCATGTTGATTTCCTTGTCAATGGCTTCCATCTCCTTTCTCAGGATAGCAACCTGCTTGATGGTGAATGGTTCAAAAAGGTCCTCCAAGAGGTACACCTCATTGTCAAGCGGTTTCACCTGCAAGTGTCGTAAGAGGATGTGCGCAAGATCCTGACAGAACTGGTAAGGATACACCTGTGCCAGTTTGGTTCTGCTTCCGAAGGTACCAGCGTTTCCCTCTAGGGGTTGGTGTTCATGCTTGACTGAGCTGGAAAAATTTTTACACCTTCTGAAGATCGGTCTCATAACCTCGGAAGGTAAACAGTGCATCAAGCTCGTGGGCTTGAGACTTCTGAGCCCGGATTCAGGATCTTTTAGTCCGTATGCACAGAAATGGAAATCTCCCCAGGTCACGGATGGGTCTGAAAACAATTGTTGCATGCATTTCAGATACCATATCCTGGATGTCTGAGGATTTTCGATAATGAAGTATCTTCTGTGCTTCAACTGATAACGCGCAATGGATGCCACAAATTCAACCATGGGAAGGTAGTGTCTCCGCTTTTCCCCAACCTTTTGTTGGTCTTGCTGGATGTTCTGCATATTTGACCATGATCCACAGACCGGTGCCATAAGGATGACATCAGGCGCTTGTTCCCTGATGATCTCCATGACCATGTGTCGTCCCTTGGATGTCACGACATCGAATCCTGTGCGGATGTCCACGGGAGTCCCAACCTTAAGACCTGATAGTGCACAGCATTGACTGAATCTGGCACTTCCTGCAAAGATCTCGAGAACGTGGATCTTTCCCTTACGTACACAATTCCAATGTGCTTGTTCAGGAATGGATGTGAGGTCCTCGACGAACATGTTCTCTGCTGGATGAGGTACTGCAGGTTTTGGAGTCGTTTTTCCCGCGATACGTAATGGCACTGAGGATCTTGGCTTAGGAGCTGGTGCGGATGATTCCTTTTTCTTGATATCTACAGAGGAGCCTGGTTGCTCCTTCTGCAAGGATTCTCGCTCTTCAGGTAACAGAAGGTCAATTCCGGGCTTCCCCGGAGGGATGGTCTCATCCTTCCTGAGCTTCGTCATGTTAACCTTGATGAGTCGAGTCCCAAGATCAAGTCCTACCATCGCTCCTTCAATGGAAATGACTTTTCCCTTTAGCCATATTCCTCCCTTGCTTCCATCGGAACGAATCTTGGATTTGTCTTCCTGTGAATAAAATACCTTGTCCTTCACCTGAAGAGGCTTTGAACTCATTCGGAGATTTTGAGCCAGGTCTCGTCGGATGTCCTCGGATTGACGTGGTTCTTGGAAAACTTGGTTTGACAGCTGCTTGATCTGGATGGCTGTCATCTCTTCTTCATTCCTGTCAATCGTCAACTGAGTTGGTGTTGCGACATCGAGTTGGATGAGATCTGCTGGTCGTCTTCCGAATGCGAGCTCCAATGGTGTTACTCCCCCGTAGGTGACGGTCTGATTCCTGACAGTTGCAGCGGCCTTCACTAGCTGCCTGTATGTCACTTTCTTCAGTGTTGCAGGTGCAGTACCTGCTTTGATGGAACTTAGCATGATCTTGAGTTGTGCCTTCAGGAGTCGAACTGCTGCTTCAGCTCGATTTGGCCATGGTGTATTCGGTCCCAAGGATATCGGTGTGATGTCAAGGGACTGATAGAAATGTTCCCATGTATCTGTCATGAAGGCTTGATCTGCGACAACTGATTTGGGCTGCAAGTGGTACTGGTCAAAATAGTTCCTGAGGACAGTGATGTTCTCGACTTCTTGCGTAGTTGTCACTGCCTCTGCAGTGAGCAATGTTGTTGCTCCATCCAGAATGACAAAAACAATGATGTGTTCTCCTGTTCCAAGAGGAGCTTGACAGTGATCAATGAATGTCATGTCACCAAAGGTGTCCGCTCGAAGTCCGCCTGTCTTGCTTCGTGATGGTGCATGTTTTGCCACTTGGCAAACTTCACACTCACTTCGGACCTTGTCAAATAGATCGAATGTTGATTTCGGCAAATGAAGTGCTCGGGTTCTGAATCGAAATTGATCTGTTGTCATGTGATGATGCTGCAGGTGGAGTTTCTTCAACTCTTCGGGATTTGACAATCGCTTGTGGATTCTGCCTAGGGCAAGCGGAAGCGATGTCGGTTCTTCTGAGGATGGTGCGAAAAGAACTGGCTCAATAGTCGACCGGCCCCTCTTGTCGATGATCCTGTCTGCTGCCGATCCTGAACCTGCTTCTTCGTCCTTAAGCGAATTGTCCGAGAAGGTGAAAATGGTCTTACCTATCCACAGGTTAATCATTGGTTTATTTGCCTGGCATGTAAGTCTCCAATTGTCTTCCAAAATGTCTGGATCTCCACCTGCGGATGCATCAATGATTTCCGTGGTACGTTCTCGGCTAATGTGATCAGGACATTCCTTGGCTCCATTTGGTGCGAACAGCGCCTTTCGCAACGTGATGTGCACACGGATGCGCTGCTTGTTCTTCTTGTCAAGGATCCAATGGTCCTGCTTTTGAGACCCAATGATCTTAGGAGTTGCTAGGTCCTCCGATGATTTTGCTGCACAAACAGTTTCGCTCTTGGTGAGATCCCGGAGAAAAGCTTGATGCTGTTATCATCGTCATAGACATAGTTGATGAGGCCCTTGTGAGCAATTTCTCCATGCGCCTTCACTCTTGCAACTCCAGCGAGATCGACGAGTGCATGTCCTGTACCGGATACTGGAACTGCTTGACGGTTCATGCCAAAGGCCTTGCATGTGATCTTGTCACATTGAGGTGTGTGCTCGATGGTCATGTAGAGGTTCCGCATCCGGCTGATGCTGAGAAGGATTGGTACAGTTCCTTGTTCAAGGACGTCGATGTTGGTACTGCACGGAGGAGTTGTGTGATATCGAAGATGCAGGGTCCAATTTACCCTGGCGGTCTCTCCGTTTGCAAAAGTGAACTTGGTCTCGGCCGGGATGTACTCATAGGAGATGATGTCCTTCATTGGTTCGATTGCCTGGGTAAAACGCTGGATTGCATGCCAGCTGCCCATAGATCTGGTACATCCATTGTCCAGAATCGCATAGGTCGGGTTGTGCTGAGGGTTGATGACAGGCGCCATCAGCTTTGTTGCCAGAAGGCTGTGATTTGTTGTTACGGACAGATTGTGTTCTGAAACTGTATCTGATTGGATCAGCTTCTCGTGGATGGCCTTTTTCCCAGGATGCTCATATGCATCATGGAATGCCATTAACGCTTGTCCTGTGCTAGATGTCTCATGGGATGAGTACCAGCCTTGTTCATTCCATGTCCATGATTGATCCCAATCTTGGTCTGTCCAACCGGCATAGGTAGGCTCTATGGATGGTGCAGTCTGCTGGACGGCGGGCTGCTCCTCCGTCTTTTCTGCGGTGGCTGCGAACGTCTTGGATTTTCCTTTCTCCTGTCCGCTCTTTCCTTTACCACTCTCATAGGATGGAAAACCTTTGTTTCCATCATAGGGATATTGGAATTTTAATTTTCCTTTCTTTCCCTTCTTTCCCTTGCCTTTTCCCCAATAAGCCTGGTCGTAGGGATCATAGTTTTCGTTGGCCATATTGGCCTTTCCGCCAGAACCGCTTTTTATGAAGGGTTTAAAGCCACCTCGTTGGTGACTGCCCTTTTTGTTTCCTGATTTTCCTTTTCCTTTTCTCCTCTTGAACTTGAAGTTCCGCCCCGGCACTTTTCTTGCTATGAACGCATCGTTCTCCTCGAGGACCCAGAACGTCTCTTCATCGTTGTTTGACATGAATCCTTCAAGTCCTTCTTCATCCTCAACCCAGAAGCCTTCTTCTCCTTCGTATTCACCTTGTTCGATGATGAAGAATGTGTTGCTTCGGCTGCCTCCTTGAGGTCGGATGGATGGATCTTGGATCGATGTCCTCGTCGTGATGAAGAGTTCATGGTAATGCGTCTTCAGCATCTCATAGGAGTAATTATCAAGTGAGATGTTTCTTAATGACATTGCACTTGTCAGTCTTTCTCGTTGCTGATCTGACAACTCACTTTGAATAATGAAAAACTGTGCAATGAGATTATCCCTGAAGGGAAATGCGTCCCGCTGTCTGTCCTGCATTCCTTGGATATACTGTCTGAGGACTGTCGGATCGTCCTCATTGAGCAGGGCTGGAGGCGGTGCTCGAACACCGGCTGCTTGCTGATGTCGAGCAATTGTTCTTGCATTTGCGTCCTGTACGGACTGTCGAAATGATGGAGACTGTGCCGTAAAGATTGGCATCAAGTCCATCCATGCTGCCTTCAGTCTCATAAGTAGGATTTCAAATTTTGAGGTAACAATGAGGAACTCTTGGTTCTGCCTCCGATGATTGAAGAAACTGAGGAGTCTGTACAGATACACGTTGGTTGCACCTTTCAAAAAGTACTTCTTCAGCGTGTTCTTGAAATAGTTGACTCCTTCATCAGGATCTTGCAAAAGATCATTCTGGACGACGGCCTTGTACATGTAAGCATCTCCCGTGAGTCTGCTCTTAAGCAATGGACCTCGCTTGGATGCTTCTACTGTGGTGATGGTCACCCAGTCGTCCACGAGTTCCTCGTACCTGAACCAGCTGACTTTTCCGTCGTACGATGGCGGCTGCTTGGCGGTCATCGATAAATTTAGTGTTTCCTCCGTATAGCTCGGCTTGGCCATACTTGTATAGGCTTCCATGAAGCCTTCTCCATCGGATGACATCTTCCCTTGGGTCCTCTGCGGAAAACCCGCTCCGCTACCACAAATTGAGGCCCCGGCCCCAGGTGCCTATCCCCGGAGGGAACTGGAACCCTGTGGTAGTTGAGGTCGTTGTTGGTCCCTGGATCTATTCCGGAGAGAATCCAATATGCCAGTGTGGATGATTGGAGGATGGATTGTCCCTGGTGGATTGTCTTGTGGATAATCCTGTAAGCGGCCTGCTGAGGCTCTTTTGTCACACGCTATCACGGATGATTGTGATCTACAAAAGGGGCCCTTGAGCCAAATGTTGCGGGAGATCAATGGTCTGAAAAACAGAACACAGGGGGTGGGGGGGAGGCTATCCCAGGAGAAGCCCAGGAAAATCCAAGGATAAGCCCTCAATAAGGCCTTAAGGGCTTAATAAGGGATAGCCCCCCCTCCCCATAGCCCCCCTTGAGGGTCCACGACATGGGTCTGTCGTGTTGTCTTTTTCTGGTTGGGGCTTCCCTTTTAGAGGAAAAACCTGGCCTTCCAAGGGCCTGTCAGACTCTGCTCTTCTTTTTTAAACATATGGGTTCGAAGGTTTGCTTCCCCAAGATCGGACGCAGGAACAAAATATTCGCACAAAATACATGTGTTGGTGACCTTTTGGGGTTTCCCTTGAAAACCAAAACCAACCGACAGGACAACGCAAAGCCAACCCCCAGTTCCAAGGTTGCATTCCGCATTTGCTTCCCCATTGGGTGTGGGTCAAAAATAGGGTAACCCGTAAATGGGTTGCCCTGGTAAATGGAAAGGACAAAAAATCCTGCGCTTTGATGTTGACCCGTACCCCATTCTCTTCACCCATCGTTCTCTTTGGAAACCACCCATTTTGTTTTGGCCCATTCTTTGAAGAAAATGATGTCTGAAGAGAATGGGGAGGGTACAGCCAAATGGGTCTGTCGTGTTGTCTTTTCGGGTGGGGCTTCCCTTTTAGAGGAAAAGCATGGCCTTTCAAGGGCCTGTCAGATTCTATCTACATATATATATATATGAGTTAATACCCCATGTTGGCTTAATCTTAACGGGAAGCCAAAGAAAAACCAACCCATTTTGCAGGGTTGGCGGTCATGGGTCTGTCTTTTGCTGATTCTCAGGGAATGAGAAATGGAATGACCCCCATACACCATCAAACTAGTGGTTTCCTGAAAGGGAATCCCCACACACACACACACACACACAGTTCATTCCCAACACCCGGAAGGTCATCCCCCACTGAGCACCAGCAAGTGTTGATGAGTTGGTACCCCTTAGTGCTTAATTTTTTCAGGGAACCAAAAGAAAAGCCACCCATTGTGCGGGGTCCCCGAGAAAAAGTCACACCCAAATATGAAGCAACATCTCAAGATCTGAATTTGGTGTACCCTGCTGGGCGTTCAAGTTACTTGGTAAAAACTACTTCGATATGAAACACAACAATTTAATAAACATGAATGTTCAAGCTACTTAGTAAGTCCGCTACGACTGTGCTGAGGGAACTAACCCCAATTGCCCCAATGATAATTACGGTTTTAACCTACATACTAAGTAGCTTGAATATCCCAGCGGGAGGCGGTCCTGTCCACGTTGCCATGGAACCAGCCTGCTGGGGCCCTTTTAGAGGAACGCGGTCTTCCAAGAACCTGTCAGATTCCCAATGTTAGTTGAAGGGTAAATAAGGGATCTGGGGAAAGGGGAGTTCACCCGAACCCTCAAACTACTCTTTACAATCCATAAGCTTGGGGCAATCACCCATGTTTCGTAGTTTGGTGGTTGCCCAAAGGGGTTCCAGGGCAGACCGGTTTTCCTCAGCACAAAGCTGGGGCTGCCTTTTTTGGTTTGACTTAAAAAAACCAACCTGATTTAAAGGAGGTTGACTAGCCAAAAAAAGGAGGTGGATCAAAGGTAGTTAGTTCCCTTGGTGAGCAAACCAAGGGTTGGGCGATCCAACCGTTTAAACCCATGCTGAAACATATCCTATTTAAACAACCTCCTTTGTGTTCCCGGATTTCAAGGGGGCCGACTCGGGTCTTTCGAACAGGTTGTGCAAACTGGTGGCACCTCTAGGATCTGAAGGATGGGGGCAAAATTGGGTAACTTATCACCTCAAATGGGTGATTCACTGGCTTACAAACACCCACCTTGCAGGTTCAGACGGTTGCACCAATCTTCTGGTTTGCCCTCTTTGCCTTTAGGGGCCTTCCTTCCACAAACCTGAACGCGCAAAGAAAGATGCAGAACAAAACGTACCCTTTTCAATCAGCAGAAACCTCCTCTGACACCGCCTTTTGGGGCGGTGGTTCCTTCCTGTCCAGGAGTCATCCTAAGCAACCAGGCGCGGAATGGGTTGGGTTGGGCCAAGCGCTTGTTAATGACTTGCAGCGCTTGTTCCAACTCTTCTTGATTTTGCCTTCCCTGTCAAAGGTGCCTAGTCGTTCAAATAACATGTGCAGGCTTCAAGAATTAACACACGAGTTCTCGAACACATGAAGGCGTCTTTCTTTCGGGGTACCCTTTTTGTCGGAGTGCCCTCTTTGTTGCCGGGCTTGAAGGGGAACAAATGTAAAACCCACCAATTTTCAGGGTCCCCTGTTTCGAGACACACCCACAAGTCATCACAGTTTGCCCTGGCCGAAGAGACACGTGAGGACTGCCCCGTTCTTGTGAGAGTCACCCCACGGAAAACTGGCGCTGTACAGATCGCTCGGGGGCGGCGCCACTGGACGTCGTCCCGGTTGTCGCAGCCGGCTGTCTCCGTCATAGGCGCGTCGCAGGGCGCGCCGTTGCCCTGGATGTGTCAAAATAGGGCCCCCCCATGTTCAAAAATACATACATTGTTGTTTTCTATGTGTTGTGGCTCAAAAATGAAAAGGGCGCGCCAAACACTCGCAAACTCATGTCCGATCTTATGACGAGTCTCCTAGTGCACTATCAGGCAAAACCTGGAGGAGAAAGAAGATGGCTACCTACTATGGCGATAGCTGGAAGCGCTGAGTCTGCTTGATGAGGTAATTACCAAACTACTTGTTACTGAGTTGTTGGAAACCAGCTGGACCGAACATGGCCAGGGGCTGAGATATGCATGGTTACATCCAGCCGCTGATGATCTCAGTGGATCTACCTCGTTTGATGGCTGGGGATTTAGATTGGTGGCTTGGGAATTTGAAAACCCCATCATTCCTCCTGAAGCCAAACCAAAGCAAACCGCCAAGTAGAGATGTTCCTGTTGAGTGGTAAAACCGACTTCCTACACATAAGTCGGCAAGTGGGTTCCCCAATTCCGTCGCCTTCTCAACGCCTGTCTTGGAAGGTAAAGGTGTATTCAATTGTTGGATCCCCTTGAGCGTTCTTCCAGGGTTCTTTGGCTCCATGAACGATACACTCCCAAACCACACCTAGGCGAACCATAGAAAGACCTACAAGCACACGTGTATTGCCCACATGGCACCGATACCAGGAAGGTTGCCCACGCCAACTTAAGCAGCGGGCCGAGTGGATGGTCAAATGTGTTGATTTTTTGGGGCATCAGGGGCCTGGGCTTCCACCTCCGGCCATGGGAACAAAGGGCCTGTGGTTAAAATGAAAAGGAAGCAAGCCACGTGTGTGTGGGTAGTTGGTGGAAGGCCAACGCGCTTCTTGGAAGCAAACTTGGCCCCAATCTGCGAAACGAACCACCAAAACCAATATGTTCAGACCCCCTTTCAGAAAAGCCAACCACATACAGTAGACCATAAAGTTTTTTTGGGAGACTCCAGAAAAGCCGACCTGGCTCAGAGCTCCCTCGCGCTCCCCAGGCGCCTGTGCATAGATGGTGATCTGGCGCTGTCGGGTCATCTGAACGGTCCCTGCGCGGACCAAGGTTGGCACGGACCATGGGCCTCGCAATCCCTGAAATGGGTTCCGGTCTCCTTGTCATGTCCCGTGGCTTGTTCCTTTTAATTCTGCTTTGAGGCAAACCTCACGAGGCAGTGTCCTTTTGATCTCCATCTCAAACTAGCCCAAAAAGGTGGTTTCCTTTAGATTTCCCTTCAAAACAAAACAAAAAGGGCGGTGTGTCCTTTTACTTCCCTTTACAACAAACCCAAAGGCGGTATAGGATCTGTTTAGTTTCCCTTCACTGCCAACAAGCCGTGGCTGAAGAGAAGACTTCCACGTCAACTGGCCAAGATCTGCATGTTGACTGGTTCGTGTTGATTCGGTTCTGCACGAAGCGCAAGCTGCTTCGACGCCCTCCACCTCGACGTGGGACGTACAAGCAGCGCAGTGCGGCTCTGCCGCGTGGAGCTTCTGCAGAGTTGCTCTTGTGCCGCTTTTGCGCGGTTGCAACCAAGGAGACAATGGGACTGCTCAGGACACGGAGATCTGCGACCTTCAAAAGAACCCCCAAAGGGTGACTTCTGTTTGATGTCCCTCGCGAAAACCAAAAGGTTGCTGTCCTTCTGATGTCTCATAAAAAAACCAAAAGAGCGAGAGCGGTGTCCGGTGTCCTTTTGAAACAAACCCCTTTTTGGCTCTGTGTCCTTTTCAATTCCCTTTCAAACAAGCCCAAAAAGCGGGGAATCCTGCTGATTTCCTTTTGAAAGGAAAAGTACCATTAAAAAGCATACACCCATGTGCTATTGTCCCCTAGTTCCAACAACAACCGAAGGGACTGAGGACCAACCCTCCGAAGGGCAAGTCAAAAGAGGGCCCGAGCAAAGAAGGGAAACCTGGCCCCCTTGGTCGGAAACTCGCTTGTTTGGTGAACTCTCCCCAGGTCTCCCTTTGGAGAAGCAACCCATGCTGATCCCTGACCCCCGCAGTGCCAATCTCAGGAGACCGTTTCCTAAGAGCAACGCCCATTTGACTCATTTGCCCAAATGGACCTGGAAACAAAAAGGTTCGCCTTTTGGAACTCTTGACCAAACATGGACCAACAAAAAGCAAAGGTCAAAAGGTTGCCCAAAGAACCTGGCAATCAAAGGTTCGCCTTTTGGAACTTTGACTAAACATGGACCAACAAAAAACAAAGGTCAAGAGATTGGTTCGCTTTGGCCAGCTGACACCTACAGATTGCACACGCCATTTGCTGCGCTCGATCGTCTTTCCGCCCCCAGCCTGGGATCTCGCAGCCCATCCACTCGCCCCACCTGCGGTAGCCATTCCCATTGAGACTTCGGTTCGGGGAATCGCCAACTTCAAGCCTTGGACTCATTGCAAGGGGACTGACCCCAGACCCCTTACAGTGACTAGAACTTGACAACAAGTTATGTTTCGAGTCCTTGTCCTTACTGCCCCAACTTCCCTTTAGACATTCACGCACGTTGACCGTCAAGAGCACCCATCCCCATTAATCGACCAGGGGTTTAAGAATCCTGGGTCAACATGACGAAACCAAAAACTATGCCAATTGACTACCAGTAATTTGTCAGCTCATACGGTTGGCGACAAGAGCGCCCTTTATCTTTACCAAGGTTGCCCTTTACCCTCGCATGGCTGTCTAAACCATGGTTTACAGCACATGGTCAAGCGCAACCTTGTTACTCACGTAGCGCGGTGCTTCCCTCAAAACTGAAGGGTAACGCCTCCCTCCTCACGAAGCGACCAGCAGTAACACGATCCTGGGTCAACTTGATTGTGGAATCCTACTTTCGATCAGCTCAGCCCACATTGAAATAGGTGGTTTGCAGGCTTCCATTTGACTAAGGCCCCAGGAACAAATTAAAATATTTCCAGTAGTGATGAATTCCTTTTGAAACCACCAAGAAAAAAACATATTCTTAAGCAAATGGAGGCAGGTGGGCAGGGGCGGTTCTCCATTTACCCTCCACCAAATCCCACCCCAGTGGCCACCAAGCCCCGGACCCTCCCAGGACGCAGTCCGCATTGTGCTCGCACGGCTGCTCGTTGCAAGACTCCGTTCTCCTCGCCCGCTGAAAGCCATCCGAAACAGAGGCATCCAAGTGGTTCTTCTTTCATGAGACGGTGAGGCTGAAGACACCGGTTGGGGGAAACACATCTTTCTTTCTGTCGTTGTTTGTTGTTTTTTTTACTTTTTTTTTTAATTTTATTTTTTTTAAGGGGGGTGGGGTATCACCTGATTTCTGTTTTTGTTTTGTTTTTGTTTTTTTACTGGGGGGAGGGGTATGACTTTCACATTTGCCGAGGGTACCGTTTTGGGTGTGCCTTTTGGATGTCCTTTGTGGGTATGTCAGAATGATTCGAGGCCACAAAATCATGGAAGTCCCCTAAAGTGGGTGTTCGGTGTCCTTTTGGTGTCGCCTCAAAGCCAACACCACAACCGGTACCCCAAGAACAAGATACATCCATTTTGACATATGGTGCCATTTTCCAGGCTTTCTTTGAAGGTGAACCAAATGGGAAAACAGATTGGAAGTTCCATATCTCGTTCGGAGGCGGGCAGTTGCCAAGATTCACCGGCTGACCCGTAATTATATTGGATTTTGCTGAGATTATGACCCGCATTATGTTTACATATGCAACAAACAGAAAATGTGCAAGTAAGCAAGTAATGAGCACCTGTCAACACCATCCCTTGACTGCTGTGGTGGACATGACCAATCTCTCCGAATTCCTGAAAAGCGATAGGGTCCCCAAGAAGAGCGATAACTTTCGACGTTGCGGCTTCCGAGCTGGAGCTGGGAAGCTGTGCTTCGCACACTGCACTTGTACTGAAAAGCTACGATTTTCGAGCCGGAGCTGGGAAGGTAATTCTCGCGTACTGCACTTGTACCGAACAATTGTGACTTTCGCTGGAGCTGGGAAAGTAAACTTCGCGTTCTGCACTTGTACTGAAACATTGCCATGTTCGAGCTGCAATGTGACTGAAAAGTTGCGGAAAGTGTACTTCGCACGCCGGACTTGTACAAAACAGTTGAGATTCTCAAGCTGGAGTTGGAAAAGTGTTATATCATGTGCGAATGGCTTTCCTTCATTTAGTCATCCGCCCATTCATTCATTCATTCATTCATTCAATTCAACTCCATTCAATTCCATTCAATTCCATTCCATTCCAGTCCAGTCCAGTCCAGTCCATTCACTCACTCACTCACTCACTCACTCATTCATTCATTTATTCAGTCATTCATTCACTCACTCACCCACTCACTCACTCATTAATTCATTCATTTCATGTCATGTCATGTCATGTCATTTCATTTCATTCCATTTCATTTCATTCATTCATTCATTTCAGTTATTTCCATTGCATTGCATTCCATTCCTTTCCTTTCCTTTTTTCTGCCCTTTTTCATTCATTCATTCATTCATTCATTCGTTCGTTCATTCAGTCATTATTTCATCCTTTTGGTTTCCCTTTAGATACCGACCGAAAGGGGGGGTCCACCACTTTGAGAAAGTGGATTCCCATGGCAAAAAAATAACCCCTGCTGTTTGATGTTTAAGCCCTTTTCAAAAAACATGCGGAAAAAGGGCATGAACTTTGCGTAGTGTCTGCGTACTTGAAAGGCATGATTTGTCAACCGCTCACACACTCAACACTCACGCTCCTGCAGATTTCGGATGGGACATCCGCAAACTAAAAGCTGCACTTCCTGCATTCGCACATCGACCCGCACCATCCTCGCAAGGGTACATCTGGGCATTGTATTGTACGTTCGTCAAGTTGCATTCCGTTGGCTTTTTCACGGTTCACAGCACACGGAGAGCGGGATGCATTTCCTGGAGATTTTGCATATTGGCCTGCCCAACACGTGCAAAGCGTTGATGGAGCCAATTCGAAAGCCGCATTTTCCATTGGGCGTTTGGGCGACCGTCTGTTGGTATCGCGTCGACGTGCAGTGTTTTTTGCCAATACCCCATTGATGCCTTGCCTGCCAGCAAAGGACCTACTCGAGTGCAAATGCTTGAAGTATTGTAAATATGTAGCACAAGAGCAGTCAATTTCCGCCATTCGGTCGCACAAATCATCCCGTCAAACTTTATCGCCCCATGTGATTCTGCCGGCGCGAAGATGTGGCTCTCGATGCCGCTGCCGTGAAATGGCTCGGAATCCAGCAACATCACCGACAACTGAGGGACATACATTGAATATGGACAGCACCCTTCACACATGTGAAGTCATGCCCCTTTTCAGTAGCCAAACATGTGCAAAGACTTTCTGTGAATTCGGAGCACTGTTCGTGGCAAAACAGGATCTTCAAGTTGTCTGGGAATTGCCGAAGGTATGGTATGAGGAATCCATCTGCACTTGACTACAGTCGAACGATTGTTGCACTTTTTCGTGATATTGAGCCGTTTCCCGGACCTCCCACATGTGAATATTTATACAAAAGCTACCTGAACTAACGTGCTTTCAAGCGAAAGCCAACCAATACAGTAAACACCAGCTACCCAAAGCAAAAAACAAGAAAACAAAAAAGCAAGACAAAAACAGCACGGGGAAAAAAGGAAGAACGAAGCTAAAACCGAGTAAACCAAACCAAATCAAACCAAAACCGCCATCCACAGCCCCCGGGCCTCAGGGCGCCCACGCACGCGGCACCGCCATAGTCCGCCTCCTGTAGCACCCGGCGCCTCGGTCCCCAAAACCAAAGCGGCTGGGGTGGGGTGGGTGAGGCGAAAAACATAGGGGAACCGAACCCAGTTTTAGGGGTCCCCATATTTTAAGACACCTCCATATGGGGTTGATTTTGGATGGGTCCTCTATTTAGTTTAAGACGCATCCATATGGGTGTATTTTTTTGATAGGGGACTCTTGGGGGGACATCATTTAGGTGGAAGATTCGTGCCCAGCAAACATCCTACTCGGGGGTGCCACCCACCAAAGTGATGGATTGTAGTGACTGCATTGCAGGACGACACCAAGCAACACACCAATCATAAAAAAGCGCACGACGCTATGGAAGAAAAGCAGCGAAAACGCTCTGGCACATTCCATCCGTCCCAAGCAGCTGAATCCATAATCTCGTTTTGTGGCAAAATAGAGAACTGCTCATGTGCGATCCGTCCTCCAATTAAAAACACAGATCAAGGATTGGCGTTGAACAGGTCAAGTCTAAAGCTGGGACCGCGACCTGTGGATTTTCCACGGGAAAAAGGAACTGACACCGCGTTTGTTGGCCGTTGACTTGTTCAGGCGGCTGACCTAAAGAAACATGAGAGAAAAGGACATGCCGCCATCAAACGGGTTCATATGGTCGATTCTTCAGCGGGGTTTACCCTGAAAAAGGGAAATGCCAACCACTGAAGGTCCTACTTTTGGTTTCTAGCTGAAACCAGTATGGGTATGCGCCAAAGCAGGATCCAAAATGAGAAGGGTCTCCTTTCGGTCCCCCTTTAAACCGACCCCAAAAGGGATACCCTCAAAAAACAAACACACACACACACAAAAATACATTCAACTTAGTTCAAACAACCTGCTATTTGGAGATCCTCCCCTTCAAGGCTGGCCTCTATTAAAGCCAACTTTGGAACCAACCCACGCTGGGAGCAGCGCAGGGCTGCTTTGACCCCTCCGTCGCAAGTGGCGCTGCAGCGTGTCCTCGAGTTGTCACCGCGAGCGTCGGTTCGACCCTCGACTCGAGCCCTAACGCGGGAAAACACCTGTGAAAGTCCAGGTCGGTTGCTCAACCTGCTTCAAGAACCAGACCCGATTCAGCCAATCGGTCCGATTTACACACCAAATCGGTAGCTTCAAACAAGCTAGATGGCCCTCCAAGAAACCTGGTTTCCCTTGGCTTCCTTAAACCCAACCAAACCGCTTGGCTCCCCGCAAAAATAAAAAGACACCCCCACATAGGCCCACAAAACCCCTTGAGCCCGTGGATTGCTTTGAGTCATCTTTGGCGTTGGTTTGCGCATCAAAAACCTGGCAAGTAAGGCAAGGTGGTCGGCTTTTTGCAACCCGCTGTATGGTAGCAATAACCTTTTCTTTTTGCCTATTTTCCTTCTTCTTCCAAAACCATTTCCAGTGGATCCATTTACCTGCATCGTAGGCAGCCAAGGCAATGCTAAGAAGGACATGTTAGAGGGTTACCTGCCGCAGGGATAACTTGGCCCAACTCTGAAAACTGGATTCAGCTTGCGCTTCATCTGGAGTGCACCCTGAACTGCAAGAACCAGCTTGGAGTTTCTACCAATTGCTTCCCAAAATTTGGGATACCAGGTGGCACAACCGCCAACAAGAGCATGGAACCTCCCATGGGATCCGGGTTTGGAACTCTGCCCCCCAAAGGCCCCCAAGGAGCGTCGGCCCATCGCCAGTCTGAGCCCGGCACCATTCGCCCCACTCGCTGAGCCTGGCCAGTCCGAACGTGAGGCGGTCGAGGCCAGATGTGGGCAAGCCCCTATGATCGGTTTCATGTTGGTTTCCCAACTACTCCTTGCCACTAGAGTTGTGTATGTAGGGTAGGATTGCCATACCTGAAGATCACCCATCTTTCAAACACATGGACATCATGTTGGCACAGGCCCATTTCCATACCCCTTGGCTGGCCCACTCCCCAAGAGGGGTATAATTATGTGGTATAAAGTGGGATGAACCAGTCGGGTATGCAAGGAGTACCTCCCCTCTTCGAGTGTGGAACATGGGCCTCTAGGGGCAGTTCACCCACGAGTGAATTTAACCCTTCCCTTTCCGAGCAGATTCCTAAGCTTCTTGAAGTCTGTGAGCAACCGCTGATCAAATTCGTTGCTATGAAAGGCGGCTCACTGAACCACTGTAAGTGGCTTCATCAAAAACACCAGTCCCAAGCACATGTGGTCCACTTGTTGCTGGCAGGTTGTTGGAAAGCTGCATCATTCTCCGACACAACGGACCTGCCCCTGTGGGACCTGGGAATCAATGATTGCCTTTTGAGACCGGAAACCCACAATAAACAGGTTAAAGGCGGAGAGGTTACTGTAAAGGCCGATTTGCTTTGGACAACTGAGAAACCCACGTTCACGTGCACGTGCCTGCAATCTTTTGGCTTCTCGGTAAGCCCACAGGGCTCCGTCCTTTGTGCGCGGCCGAGCCCAATGGGGGGGGGGAGGAGTGTAAGGGCCTGTTATTCTAAAACTGACTCATAAAGACTTTGTTTGGCCGCACTCACGAGAGGGGGAGGTCGTCCAATGTCAGTGCGTGGAGCAAAGCATATTTTGGTTCTTAGGATATCAACCAGGCGTGGGCGTGGCAACAGTTGACCATGTTTCGTGGCACCTCTCTGGGCTGGATACTGTTGGACGCCCATGAAGGCGTGGCTTGTAGCCAGTGTCATTGTCTAAACCCTCCTTTGAGACTCTAGAGGGTGTTGGGAGGGCCTTGTCCGAAGCAGAACCCAAACGCTGTGCTGGAACAAAAGGCCTGCCAATGACTTTTGTCATCCTTGGATTAAAATCCCTGGCGGATTACTGGAAAGTCCCCCCTCAAAAGTGAAGGGTTCGGTCTTACTGTAAATGGGGCACCCTCCCTTTCAATTAGCTAGGGGTTGACTGCTCCACGGTTAACGTGAATTCTGCGCTTAAAGGGAGGTAATGTTTACTATCGCAGCGGTGTGAATCAATTCCTCCTTCCCCTCAGCACCCCCTAAGCATCTGGAATTTACACGCTTCGCCAATCTAAAATGAGGGCTCCATAAGAAAGGAGCCGAACAAGGTTCCCTAACTATATTTCCACGTTAAAGCTCCCCCGAAGCCCCGCAAAGGAAGTACATTGTGTGATACAAGTGTACGTTGGTCTGCTCGATTGGCCCACGCTTGAGGCTCGAGGAGGTGAACGAAAGCTAGCAGCTGTCGGAAACAGAGTGGATACCACAGGCTTGCGCACCAGAGGCGCTGGTTTTGGATTCTCAGTACACGCAAACTGACATGGCCGGCAAACCGATCAAAACGAAAATCACGAGAGGAGTCTCAAGCCGTCGTAAGATGTATCACGGCCCTGAAAAGAGAGTGGCGCATGAGACCTTCCAGTTGAGCCTATGCACACGGCGATGCTGGTCGTGTATCCGGGCCAACGGGTTGACCAACCTGCATTGGGGAACCAGAGATCGGATTCACATATACCTATATATATAGTAATATTATATATATGTATGTATGTGTATATATATATATATAGTATAATATATATATATATGTGTAAATCATGTGTGCCGATTTGAAGCAATTCTGAGCACAAGGGGGTTGATTCGCCTTGGAATTCACAGGTTGACCTTTCGGGGCCATGACTAAAAATGGACCAAACATGGGAAACTGAAACTTGAAAGGCACCAAAGGTCACTTCGCTTTGGGCAAGTGAGCAGATCCTATCCCTTGCGATCGTCCAGGAGCCGAGCATGTTGAAGGTACCGGAGCATGCAGTTCCGCTACCCATCGCCTCAAAGGCGTACGGAATTGGCTTCCCGGCTTCCCCTTCAACGAAGAGGCAAAGGGCAACTTTAAAAGAAGAATACCCGGATACCTAAAGAACACCAGCCATGTGTGGAGGTTCCACTTCTGGCTGTTGCTGGGAAACTTTGGATCCTCCCATTCTCCTCATTCTCCTCATTCTCCTCATTTGCTTGTTGGTTTGTGGTAAAAACTAAAATGAGGCCAAAATGGCCACCCATTTCCTTATGTGCGATCCATGCCTGAATGCCGGCCAGCTTTCGATAGTCCCCTAACGCGGATTCTGGCGGCAGTGTTGTCGGGCATTCACATGAGCCGTGGACAAGATTACTTGTTTCCCCCAGAAAGGGCATCGGACAAAGTGGGTGGGCCTTTTAGTGTTTGTTGGACATTTGGATGGGCCCGACTTCCACAGCAAACTAACTGCCAGAAGTCCGTCAAGGTCTTTCCCTGGTGACTCGACTGAAAACCGCCCTGCAAAAAAGAGGGGGACCCTGGGTGAGAAACGGAAAGCAAATGTTCGAGCGCGGGTTCCGGTACGTCCAACAAGCACTTCCGCCGGTAGGTGATTGTTGAGCCCAAATGTACCCTTTCATGGACCTTTTGTTTGTATCCAGGGTTGCTTTGAGGACCCAGTGTAGAAACTGTCCTAAGAAAACTAAAGGACAATCATATCTCACCCATGCTCGCGGTGCAGAAGCAACACCCTGCTTTTCTGAAGGGAAATACGGGTGTGTCTTTCTTAGCTGATTCTCCAAAATGGTAGGTCCCGTGAAGAGCACAACAAAGGACACACCCAATATCGGTGAAGAGGATGGGGGACTCAACTCTCAGAACTGCAATCTCCCTGGCACCTGCTTCACGATCTTGCGATACTTCACCTTCTGAGCCTTGCGGTCCTCGCTCGAGTTGGGCAACGAACATGAGCAGCGCCCAAAATATATCGACGTTTACAATCCCCCAGACTAACATGGAAGCTCCCTGGACCCCTTTGGAAGGCTTGGTTCCATTTACAGAGGCCTTCTGGGAGCTTCCGTGTTAGTCTGATGGAGTGTAGTTCAACCAACATGGTCCCTATTCAACCCAGGCTGTGATCCTTATTCAACCCAGGCAGTGGAACCACCAACACAATCGGCAAATAGGGAGGGTTGGGCACTGCTCGAAACTGCGGGCCCCACTAGAACTGGCGCTGAGCACTTGCCTTTGAAGCCCATGAGTGCTACCAAGGGGACCCCTAAAACTGGTTGGTTTCCTTTGGCCTTCCTTTCAACATGCACGTCTTGGCAAACCGGAGCAAATGTCTTAACCTCAGTTTGCAGTTCTAGCCATAACTTTGTAAAAACAGGTTGAGCCCTCTGGAAATCTGCTAGAAGACAATGGGTGAAGAAAATGAAGAGTCAACCCGTAGAATGGTCGCGATTCACTGTGTCGCACACCATTGACTAGTGGCACTTTTCGGATAACTAGGATCTGTATCTCTAATACTCTGTATCTTACATGCAGTTTCTCTTGGCTACCATACGGGGCAACACAAGGGCCTAAACGATTAAACACATGGATATAACAACTATCATTGTGGAAATGATAGTCTATTGGGTGGGGTAATTTAAAGTCATGCTTATCGGGCTTAATTATCAATATAGTAGTAATCATGTTGCCCCTTATATTAACCCTGGGTGTCCGCCTAATCGCGAGCGAACTCCACAAACCCCATAGGGGCTGTGGCCCTCCCCTGATGTACTATGTGTGGCCCTCCAAGCACATCCTTGGATGCCCAATCAACCTAGCAAGTAGGTCACTATAGTGAAAGGGGAGCGAACCCCGGCTGGCCCAGCTACAACCATGACTCACCATAACCTACTGCTAAGTTGGTGGGACATCCAAGGCTGCCAGCCCAAATCAAGAACCTGTTCGATTGTCCAGAAGTTGTGCACCATTTTGAGAAACTCCCATGTTAACTGTCTACTGGGCTCGGTTGCTTTCTGCTCCCCTGCTAAATGTGTTTAACTTTTAGTGGTTTAATGGAACACCCATTCGTTGGCCAAAAGGCTAAAATCCTAACATCCCTTGGCAACATGCACCAAAGGTTCTTAGGGCTCCCCCACCAGTTGGATGGTTGAAAGGAGGTAATCCCCCGATTTCCTGCTGAGCACCAGCAAGATTTGGCTGTGGCTCAAAAAATGGAACTCCCAAAATGGTCCGACGGAGTTCTCAACCCCGGGGGGGGCCGATCCCGTTCAAATCTCCTCGCCGCAGACCTCGCAGCCGCAGTGGCTCCAGTCGGACCAAGGGCTCCACTCGCAGTTCTAGCGCCGGGTCAACGGAGCGTCAACGGAACGACTCATCGAATGCGAAGGGTGCTAGGGGCGTACCCTCAAATACTGGTCCACAAAAAAAGGGCTAGTCCAAAACTAACAGGTTTTGAGTCTGTTTCATATTTAGCGTTAACATCTAAAACAGTTTGGGTGGAAACCCCAGTTAAGGTCGTACCCCGAAATGCACGCCGAACCAAAACACCTGCTTAGCCCTGCAAGACTAACTCTACAAGACCATGACTTTTTGACTGGTACGACCCGCTCCCACCAGATATATGAGCATGGGTCAAAATCAAACAACCAGGGGACCGCAGGTTTTGGTCCATACTTCCACTTACCAGGATTCCATTTTGGGTGCAGCTCATATGTTTTACACACAGCCATATCCAAACCTGTCTTTGCTTCATGTTGGGTTGATGGCTTGGCCTCGCTCACAGGGCCCAATCCTCCCGTCTATCTTAAGAAGCACTGGCAAATCAGAGGAAAATGACTGAACAACCACAGAAGCCACCGGGAAACAATGAACAACCACTGGGAACCCACTTAGACATCACTAAAGAGACTGGAAAATGACTGAACCAAAGGAAACACAGTCACAGGGACCACTAGTGCCACTAGCCACCAACGAGCGGCTGTAGGCTGAAGGCTGTGGCCTGATCCCCCTGAAGGCAGTCATCATCGAAGAACTGGTCCATCTGCCTGGTCTCCTCCTGCAAAACTTGCGAGCTGAGCTCACCACCAGCCCCTTGCCAAGAATTACTCGACACGGGATTGTCCCTCCAGCCTGACAGTCAACAATCGTGGAAATGGACAGCGTCGAAATGGGTTCAGCTTCAGGAAGCAAAGTCTGATAATGAGCAACACCAAGGAGAAAAAACAACATCTCGAGCCCCAGCCACCAAAGGTATGGTTGGATGAACATCCAAGCACCATATTTTCATGTGAGCCCTGTCTAGACAAGCCGGCTGCGCAAAGCTGCAAAACTGCAATCATTCCGGCGAGCTCACAAATCTGAGGATGAAGATCCCTTATTTGTGGACTTTGCGATTCGGGTTGGTGACTAGCAACGGAGGCTTCAGACTTGGAGCCATTCGTGGTATACCTTGAGGGCCTCAGTAGATGTTCCCCGAAAGTGATCCGGATCCTTAAACAAATGGGGCATTGTCCAGCCAACTTTCTCCCGGCTGAATCCGGGGTCAACCTGCGATGCTGACTCGCTGACCCAGCAAACACCCTCGAGTTATTCCTCGGGCTGGCCCGATACAAAAACCACCGGGTTTTGGGTTTGGGGTTGGCAGGTGAAACCTACCCATCCGTGCCCTGAAGATCCTGGTTTCCAAAGCCGGCGCCAATTCTTGCCCATCGGACAGGACCAAATCGAGAAGAACAACATCTGGATGAGAGCGTTGGAAGAGAATGGGGAGATCCATTCTAGAATCTGGGTTGTCCAACTGACAGGTTGGCATCAGCCTGATCCATAAGCCCTGTTGGCAAGTTGAAAATTCCTTTCGCAGCAACTCTTGGAAATATAGGGTTTCTGCCCAACACTGGTGTCCTTGAACGTACAAAACCAAGAAGCAAAACAAACTTGGGGGACGACAGGCATAGACTGGCAAAGACCAAAACAGGAATCGGTGTGCTTGGGGTAGCAGTCTACTACTGTCCCCTTAGATGGTGTTTACTCCGTTCTAGCTAGGTATGGTTCGCTTCAAACAATTGGCCGACCCGCTGTGAAGATGGCTGGAGTTCAACGAGAACAACCGAAGAGCACCAGGCAATCCTTGAGACCCCAGATGGAAGCTCCCAGGAACCCTTTGAAAGTTTCGGCTCCATTTACGGAGGCCTTCTGGGAGCTTCCACGTTAGTCTGAGGAATGCGTAAGTTACCACACGGGAATCAACTCTGAGAGTTGTCAAGCCACCAACTTTGTGAGTCACTCAACTGTCCTTGACACCGCTGCACGGCCTGCCACCCGTCTCGTGGTGCCTGCGCGAAAAAGCGAAACCCTCCACCCCAGGGTCGTGGCCTTTGGGAACCAATTCTGGTGGTTGAAACAAAGGAACGTGGAGAATCCACTTCCCAACTCGGCTCAGTGAACCTACGGCAACCCTCGGGGAAAAGACCTACAGAGATTGCCAGTGGGCTGCAAACGGGTCTGATTCAAAGGTTCAAAAGCCGGAGGGACCGGGGAACCCGCGCCCCAAACCGGGCGCTGTTCCACGGGCCCGTTGTACTCAACGGGCACTTCCCCTTTTTGGGCCCTAAAGCGCCCTTCCTCCATGAAGCCCTGGCTGGTTGATGGGGGGTGCCCACCCTGTGCAGATCCCTCACGTTTCAGGGGAAGCAGGTTTGTTCATCCAAGGTCCACATTGAAGGGACCACATTGAAGGGACGTGGTCTTGAAAAAGTGGTCTGTCTGTCCTCACCAGCATGTCTTTTTTAGCAGAAAGCTTTCGAGGAGAGGAAGTGATGTGATTCCTCGCGGATGTGGGGTACAACCCCCGGCCTGCACCACGGGCAAATACGACATTGGCCCGCGATTCACTAGAGCTTCGAGGACACAGCAACTGACATTCCGCGCAGTGCAAAGGATGGAACCCTTCCAAGCATAATTGGCATGTTAAAGGACTATTTCCAGAAACACTCTTCTTGGCTTCTTTTCACAAACAAAACGCTCTAGTCATATTTCGGTCCCCCACCAGAAACCCTTCCTAACCCTTATAAGAGCCACTTCCTTTAGTTGCGCCCCTGTGCCAAATGACGAATTCTCCATAGGGGAGGTTCCCTCGTATCAGGGAAATGGAAGCCCCCAACCTGCGCCCCCCAGATTTGTCCTACAAAACGGCACACCCATAGGTGCCCTTTTTGGGGCAAATAGATGGCCCTGGTAGATGATTAAACCACCAGGTAAACCAGGGCCAGCTGTTTGTCCACCAAAACAACCGAAAAGGACACGTATGGGCACACCCGTTTTGTGGGCGACCGGCGCCCCGTCGAGCCCACTGCCGCCTGGCGATCTTCCTCTCGCGAACGCCCAGGCCGGAGCAACCTGCGAGCTCGACAAACGCGGGGGGGGGGGGGGGGGGGAAACGGGGGGATTAAAAAAAGAATAGAATGCATCATGTGACCCTTTTTTTTGCACTCCCCCTGTTTTCCTCATAGTAAAGCGGACTGAAAAGGAACCAAAACAGAAATGAATGGAAATAATAAAAAAGAATGTATGAAACTAATATGAGAAGGAAACGAAACAGAAACAAAAGACACAGAGAAGAAAATGACGAGAAATGAACAGGACATGGAAAGGGCGTGAACATGAGATGCAAAGGAAATGAAGGGAAATGAAAAGAGATGAAGCGTGTATCATTATTTTCATCAGAGTTCAGTCTTCCCGTCCTCTTCCCGGAGGCCTTCGTTGGTTGTCGCTTGTTTTGTGCATGTTTGCCATTGCCAATTGTGGCCAAAAGGAAAACATGAGCATCTGAAAACTCAAAGATCGCGATTGTTACAAATGGCTCATTCTTGAATTCTGGCCAAAAGCAAACATGAAAAACTGAAATTCCGAGACCGCATGTTCTGCTTCACTTCTTTCAACTTGTTCAATTCTGGCCATCATCCTCGGCAGCAGCATCATGGACCTCATCATCTTCATCTTCGTTGTGATCGTCATCGTCATCGTCGTCGTCATCCTCATCACCATCACCACCACCACCACCACCATCACCATCACCGTCATCATACTCATCATCATCATCGTCATCGTCATCATCATCGTCATCGTCATCATCATCATCATCATCAAGGATCAATCAGACATTGACATTACAAGGAGCTCGGTCGCATTGTGCGCATTATTCTCTGCCATTGGGGGAGGGACCTAACTTCCTAACTTTGATACACACCTAACTGCCTGTCAATTTCATGGAGCAAACCTGGTATCAACATTGTGTACCTAAAGCCATGCACATTCTTCTTCAAGGGCGATGCTGGGGGGGGGGGGGGGCGACAGATTTGGAGTACGCCTGGCCTCTGCCCCAGCAAAAGGCAGTACAAGCAGAAAACCGGTGGGTCCCTGGGAACTGTCAGTCCAACGGGCTCCAGTACTTCGTCTTGCCACAGTTGACCAGGTTCAGCTCGGGGCACCGATTTTCTAGCCCCCCCCGCCCACTCTCAATGCACCCATTGTATCTGCTGGCGTTTTTTCGGGCCGAACGCAAGGAATCCGTCTAAGTCTAGGTCTAGAGGGTCGATTTGGGCCCTTTGGGCTTGCTCATGAGGCAAACCCCCAGCCCCAAAGACCCTTCGACCTGTAGACTTCATTCCCTAAGTTGTTTTGAGCAATACTACTTGGGTGCCTGTTGTTCCCTACTTGCAATATTTAGGGCGTGGGTTAAAAGTGATGATTCACCGGCCGAATGATTTTGAAACCGCTGTGGAAGGAAGCCTTCTTTTGCAAAGCCCTCTGGCAAGCAAATGCTCAAACGTTTGGATGGGTTGGATGGTTTGGATCTGCAGTTTGTACAACAGTTCCAACCCCCTAAAACTAGAACCAACAACAAGAATTGGATCCTCAAGCAATAGGCTTCCATCATGGTGATCTCGTTTCTACCCTCGAATCGGTGAGCTTGCCATAAAATAAGCACATGGCTGAACAACTGTGGGTGCCTGTTTGCCCCTCCAAAACAATACAAAAAAGGTTCCCTCAACAAAAACACAGACTTGGTAGCAGAAAGACCCCCCCTGCTGAAATGGCCAACGGACTCTTGCATGTTCCAAGGGTCAACCAGGCTCAGGCCTGATAACCTCACCATGGACAAACAAAAGTTAAAAAAAAAAAAAAAAAAAACAAGTGACACGGCAAGTGTCTGAAACCTTAATGTCAGTTCATTTTCCCAGACCTATGGCCATGGGGGACAATCGCACCCTTTGGTTAGACTTGTAAGAAAGCAACACTTGAAGGTGGCGTGGCCCTTCTCATGACCCGATCGGATCCGCGGCTTCCGCCTCCGAAAGATTTCCAGGGACCCCACTCCTTGGTGAACGCACGAGTCATTTGGGTGTGCGTGTTGTTTGAGGGTACCCTTCTCGGAGTTCCTGAGTGGGGTGGCCAGAAAAAGCCCGAACTTCATGTTAACCAGATCACCACTAAAATTGCTTCCAATAAAGTATACAGCCCATAATCTCAGAGTGAGTCGATTTTGACATGATTTATGGCGTCTTGTGAACCGCGCAAAAGAAGTGCAACCCGGCTTGGTCACGGGGAACTCGCCGTTTCTGGGGAGTAGGAGGAACAATCAGAAGAGAGATTCGTTTTGGGCCTGAATCAGCCCCAAAAAGGTATCCGAACCCTACCCAATTGATCAGGTTGCTTACCCTGTGCATCAAAAGCGCGGATAAAACTTGAGGTTCTGGCAAATCACCTGCAGACAGATCCTCTTTTGCGGTGGGTTTTGCTGTGGATACAAACCTGTCCTGGGGCTGGGCTTTGGGTCACCCTGGAACTGGGCAAGTGACATCGAACGTGAGGGCATTTCAAGGGAAGCAACCGGGAACTCAGCAACTAACGCTTAATGGATATGTAATAGATCCAGAATAACTTCCCCCAAACAGAAACAACTAGGTGCCTTATTTTGTAAGCCTTCAATCCATGTTCTCTTAGTTTTGAGTCAGCTGGGTCCCCATGAAACCAGGCAAGCCAACAGGCACAGCCGGAACTCCACACCGAGGCCGTGACGCTCCACTGGCAGTTGATGATCTGGTGTTCGTCCCCGCAGCTCTGCTGCCTGTCAGCCGGGGGAGGGGGGGCAAGGGGGGGTGGGCCCAAAAAGGCATTCCTGACCCGTCTAGATTTAAGGGGTACCCTTTCAGGATTGTTTGTTGGTGGGTTAACCAACGTCAGGTTAGTAGGTCATAACCATGGTTGTAGTTGGGGTTAGCCATGGTTATGACCTACCCACGACACTGGTGGTGACCTGTCCGGGATGAAAATCATGTTTGTTATGGCCACCATGCATCGGCTTGCCTCCAGTTTGGAGTGTGTTTTGGTGCGGAACCCTGGAAACCCTAAAGAACCAGAGGTTCACATTGCCAGGCCCCAAAACTTCACCACTATGAAAGTCACCCAGTGGTAGTTTAATGCTAGAACGTGAGTAGTGCACCCCCTCTGATTGAAAACGAACGGTTTTCCCAGCCGACTGGCAGCCTGTGCTACTTTCAAGGCCCACCCCTTCCAGAACCCCCTCTGATTGAAGACACGACCCTTTGTGGCCCAAAGTTCCAAAAACATACTAGACACACATTTTATACATTACCCGAGGGAGCTTTAGGGCACCCTCCAAAATCCATTTTTCAAGCCTTGTCAACCTGGGGGTGGTTCACTAATCAAGTTCCACCATTTAAGGGAAGCTGATAACCCCCCCCATCAAATACTATGCTGATAGCCCCTCCCCCAGTTTCTGACTTTAACCCCCAGAAACAGAGAAAATAGTAACTCCCAGCCACCGATGCGATGTTGGCTTCCATTGGACGGTGCCGAGGCCGCCACTTGCAAAGCGCCCACTGCTCCTGTGCCGCATGCAAAGGGGATGCGCTCAGAGAGGCTTGTGTCCCAGTCTTGGACAATCAAACTAGTTGATTTCGCTTTGATTTCCCCTTGAACCACCCCTCAAAAGGGTACCCTCAAAAACCAAGACCCAGATGCAATTCTGTTGTGGTTGTAACACTCAACAAAAAGTCCCCAGCCTTATCCCTGGTCTAGTAGCAGGTCATAACCATGGCAACTGGGTCGCTGGCAACCATGTTGTAATTCAGTAGGATACAGAATGGCTTCTCTGGGGTAGAGCTTAGTCCCCCTTAGGTTTAGAACCGACGTGGCTTGAACACCCAAGTAGTACGGCCTTAGGGGGAGTTCCCCCAAAGCTTGCCGAGGCCTGAGTCATCCGCTTTCCCATGCACAAGGTCCACCCAGAACCGGTGTGGCATCAGGTTCCAGATTAGGCAAACACCTTCTTTCTGTTTGGCTTTGTCAACTGTCGGGTTAGCAGGTGGTTTTCTCTGACTGGTTGGTTTACGCAGGGACCCCGGCTGCCCCCAGGGGGTCTGGGGGTGTTTTACTCTCGGGCAAAGAACCTGCCTCTCGCAATGGAACTTGAGATGCGTCTCCTTTTAAAGGCAACCACCATTTTGGGGGGAGTTTGGAGTACGTGCTGGGAACTTCCCGGAACCCCGAGATGTTGGCTTTCCATCTTAAATCGGCCCTTCCTTTCTGATCAGCCCTCACGCACTTCCACTTCCAGCGCCGCAAGTCGAATCGCTCCAACCGCCGGGGTCTGAATCGGAGCCCTCAGACGGATGGCTACAAGCGAAAACGGCCCTGTTTTCTTGCGGATTTGCGAGGGAACCCCGAACCAAAAGACAAAGCCCAAGGAAACATCAACCAGCCACCCCGCACTTTGCGCAACCCTCCCGGACCCCTCGAACGTCCACCGCTCCGAGCTACGGCAGACGGCCCCTGGGCGAAAACCCTTCCCCCATCAGCTGTCGGTCGATCGCTTCCTCATAGCCGTGGCACGTTGCGAGGGGAGTGCCCTCCGGCAAGTATGTCTCCACCTGAAAATGGATCGTGGTCATCGTGGGGGGTGCTTTGGTGGTCGGTTAGTTGGGTCTGGGTTGGGTTGGGTTGGTTTGGCGTGGGTTGGGCTGGGCTGGTTGAAGCCTGGTGGTTTGCTGAGTTGGTACCCTTTTGGTTGCAAGGGTAAACAAAGGCAAGACTGCACGGATCGCCAGTAGCTTGTTCCCAAGCTGTCTTAGAACTTGGCCGGTTGTGAGAAATAACCCGTTCGCTCTGTGGTACCCAAACGGGCCATCCCCACTACTTATAAGTTTAAAGGGGACCCCCTCCTCTTGGTAACCTGGAAGCGAACCTGGAAAAGCTCGCCAGCCTGACGGATGGAACGTACGGAAATAGAACCCTCGGTTTCTGCCACACAGTTTGCTGGCTCAGCGGGGAAACTTCTGGTTTCCGGTCGGGAAACCGGGAAATGAGCCAGATCTTGGGGAAGCGGGGCAGCCCGGTGTCAGCTTTGACTCGGTTCGGTGTGGATGGGCTTGGGTTGAAGATTGGAATTGAATAAACCAACGAGGCGTACGGCGAAAGTCTATCGGATTCACCACCGGCCTCCTTGAGGGTTTTGGTGCTGCAAGGCAGCAACTTGTGTCTATGGAAGGGGCATGCACAGCGAAACCCCCGCAACTTGGGACATGGAGCCCTTCAAAGGTCGGCGTTGAATGGGGCCGACCCATTTGAGGGGTTGCCAAGAGATAGACACTCTCATCCCAAAGAAAGATCTCGATCCCCTTCTTAAAGGGCCCAGAGGCTAAAGAATCATGAGCGACCTCAGGTCTACGTTTTACCACTAGGGGTCGGCTAAAGTGATGGGGGCCTCGGGGCAAAAGGTTTGAGCCAGTGACGCAATCTCGCTTCATATCTCTACACTTACCACAGGGATGGCCTCCTTTGCCAGTCCCATTCCACCCTGTCAGGTGGAAGCTCGGCCCAGGCCACCAAAAGGATCCACCGATTACTTCACACCAGGTGTATTTCTCCAAATGGACTCCCAATGAGTTGATCCCTGATGTCCCAACTCTCAAAGGCCCGAAATGAGAGCCCCGTGGTTTGGCCATAGGCTCGGCTTTTCAGGTTCAAAAGCAAGCAGATTGCAGCCATGGCCATCATATGCCGTGGCACCAATCCCAACTTGCCTTTGTTAATGATAACCCCGTGGGAACCTGCTACGCTGGTTACTGGTTGAACACCCAAGTAGAAAGATCCTCTAGAAGGTTCCACCAGTGGGATGTTTCGGGGTCATTCCAACTCGTTGCCTATCGAACCAGCAAGCTCGGCACAGAAGCAAACTCCCTCTCCTCACTTCGTGAGGAACTGGCCCAACAAAAACTAAGCACTTTTTTGCCCTGTACTACCAAGCTGGTCTTCCAAGTATAAAAGTCCACTACTTTGGTGCTCAAGCTACTCAGCTAGGGCTGAGTTCCGGACCGTGAATGAAGGGGCCGGAGGCTGCGGGAGCTCGTTGGGCACTTGCGTGGTGGCCGGCTCCTCGACTCTAATGGGGGGGATGTAGATTTCAACAGTCTGAGGGGGAAGAAAAAAACGAGAAGCTGGGAAGGGGCCGGGATTGAATAAGTTTGCATCGGATGTATGCAACAAGAAATACAGTTTGTCCCAGGTAGGTCCCCCCTCCCCCATGGTCATGGTAAACCTCCCCCCGGCCTCTTGGTTACGGGTTTGTTGCTGTGGGTTGGTGAGAGTGGGGAAACAGTGATGTTCCAAAATAAAGATATGAAAAAGTTTAAAGAGCAACCGAGTACAATCCTCCATTGGAGAAAGGGACCTCTCTTAGAAGGCTGACCTCAAAAAGACCCCCTTTGAGTTTAAAATCCAATCCTTCGAAACGATGTATGGTACCACCAAAGGGAGCTCAACAATATCCAAGCCAGCAAACTCCATAGATCAGATATCTTGGTGGATCAAATAGCTCAGAAGATAGAACCTCCAGGGATCCCGGATTTGTCTTTGGTCTGCCCGTCTGTCCTTTACCCCCAGCCCAAAAAGGGTACCTCCAACTCCAGTCTACACCGAACAAACCCCCCCGGCCGCTCGTCTCCCTTCCTGCGGCTGCACAACTCCTGGCCTCTCCCACTCGATGGTCCTGGCGGATTTGCGGGAACCCATGGCACTCAGAATGGGCAGTGAGGCCAATGAAACCCAGGGCTTTCAATGGCGAAGTCTGTTCCTTAGGGAAATCCGAAGGAAGTTGATTGAAACAAGACTGGTTTCCCCTGGGGGTGGCCCCACCCTGGCTTACTCCAAAGATTTACGGAACCAACCCAACAGGAAGACCCCCTTTAAGCGTTTAAGGAGATTCCTCTTTAGAAAGCCTGTTTTTTAGGGAAGAGTGTGTTCAGCTGCCGGAGTTTCTCCATTTACATCAATGGCTTCCCCTCAATAGGGAATGAACAACTACTTCCTGCCTTGGTAGGTTCAAATAAACACCCTCTTCTTGAAGCTTCAAATCATGGGCACGACTAAAAAAGCAACATGAAAACACTTGCAAAGAACAGCTTAGACGACTTATGTGGAAAGGGGATGCGCGAATACGCAAGCATGATGGAATCTTAAGGTCACTCACTTACAGAGGAAACTGGAAACCCCTCCAGATTGCGGCCCAAGGCTTGTTCCCGAAAACAAACTCCGGGAGAATGGAGCAAGTTAGGGGATTCCTTGGATCATCCATTGTGAATCCTAAGAGGACATTACCCCTGTGTTTCTCGGTGTCCGTCTCCCGTGGCCCAAATGACAAACCCGCCTCTCTGTTGGGGAGTTCGAAACATTTCCCAAGTTACAATCGGCTTCTCTCTTGTGTTTTAGCCAATGGCCAAACTTAAAGAAACAGCCTCGTTTTTGCATTTCATTCTTAATTTGCTTTAAAAGGGAACCACTAACCAATCCCGAACGGATTATTGATAAGTGGGCATTGCGACTAGAAACATCCACGTCGTCAGTTTCCAGGAAATAGAGGTGTCACTGTACCCTCAAGACGAACCCTTTTGGCAGGGTTGCGGTAGGCCCGTTCATTTAGCGCAATGAAAACAACAGCACAGAACACACGACACAAAACTGCAAAGACAAAAGATGCGGACAATGCTGAACAACAGCAGCGGCAGCAGCCGGAAGGAACAACAACGACGACTACGACGACGACTGCGACGGCGAAAACGACAGGCAGCAACAAGAACAGTAAGAAGACAAACAACAAGAAAACAGGAACAATGACAACAACACTCAACACGGCAAACGAACACATCAGCCAAAAGCAACCCTAAAGAACCCTAAAGCTGAACAAACCGCAGCACGGGCGCAACGAAAACCTGAGCCAAGGCACTCCATGCCCGCCGGCAAGGGCCCTGCGGGTGCTGGCATCGGCGCGGGTGCCACGCCTGGCGAGGTCAATAGGTGCGTCTCAAGCGGGAAGCCTCCAACAGGTTGGCTCTTTGATTTCCCTTCAAATCAACCCCCAAACGGGTACCCTCAAGAAGGACGGCTCGTGGAATACCAATCAAATCAAACCCCACAAAAAGACCTCAAAAAGGGCATACCCACCCAAGGCAAGTGAGCAGGGCTGGGCTGAGCTGCTGCTGCTAAAGTATGGTGCCAGATTCATTGTTCTACAAGGCTCCTTTGAAGTATACATCCAGCTTTCCAAGGTGGATCCCTGCCCTTCCAAACTGTTGCTGCTTTCCCTGTACAAGCGACCGGAGTTTGATTTTCACGAAAATTGCGCCCAGGACTCGCGTGTCTGGTTGGCCCTGAAAGTTGGTTTCCTTTCCGAGGTTCAGAAAGAAACAAAAAACATGCCAAAGGTTGGTGTCCTTTCGGCTTCCGAAGCGGTGGTTTCCTGGATTGGTGCCAAAATTATGTGATCACATGCTTGGCCTCTTGCTTCCCCTTCGATTGAGAGAACCATCCAAAAAAGACGCAATCGTGAGTCCAAAAAGCAGTGGACATAAAGTCTCCGAAGGTCTCTGCCTTTGCTTTCCTCAAAGTCTCCCCAGCGCCGAAGGGCGAGACTTTGTGGGGCACAACTGAAAACCAGCTTGGCTTGACAGATCTCCGAAGGATAACCTCTCGTTGGCCAAGCTGGTCTGGAAAACGGTAGCAGTAGCTTGGAACCTCCGACATGATTCGAAATTACGGTTGTCAAACCAAGCCGCCGCGTTTGTTTCTTTTTCCCCAAAACGAAAGTCCAGAAACCTCGGACGTGTACCCACAAAATTGGTCAGTATCCATTTCTCTGCCGCAATTTGCACGACACCCAGAACGGACCTCTCCATTTCGCTCCTTTTTACCCTCAAAAAGCGGACACGATTTCTATCGGGGCCGTACGGTGAATCCCCAAAGTATTGCAAGTAAACAACCCTAAGCCAGGAGCCAGTGTGTGAAAAATCCAAACCTGGTCTACCCAGAGTGCGAAGAATTCGGGCGGATATCCGTGCCCCTTACCCTTTACCCAGGCTTTCGTAGCGGCTCTGAGTCAAACATCCTGAAAGGACACTGGTGCGCTAGGTTGACCCGAACAGGCTGACCGCAATCGGGCCAAATCAATCCTTTCACACCTCGAAATCCAGAGTTGTTCCCATCCGCCCTGGGCATGCGTTTGCCCGGAACATACCACTGGCTTCTGCGTTTTAACAGCTTTTTGCGGGTCTATTGGGAGTCCAGGTGGCTTGCTTGGTTTTTGGGGTTGATCTGGCCTTGGCCGCTCAACTGGCGACAAGCTCTCAGCAAATCGCTTCTTGGTGCAAGTTCTTGGAAACAAACAGTTTCCCAAGCAGGTCAAGCCAAAGCGCCAGGCTGACTTCCACCCAACTTCCTGACTAACCTGGACACCTGGATCCCTTTCTTCTGCCCTTTTTGGGGCCCACAAACAACGGTGAGGCAACACCCAGCCATTTTGGGGGGTGCCACAGACCCCAATGGATCTCTCGAAAATCGAAAGCACTGGTCAGCTCCGCTTGCCACCGGAGGAGGGGTGGCGGGCGGAGGCGGCGGCCTCGGGGTGAGAAAGTGGATGGCCAATATCGGTTTGTCTTGTTGGCAGAGTAGAAATTAGCATAACGAATGACCAATGTTTCAGTCTGCAGGGTGAAACCGGGGTGTGGGACCCAAAGGAGATTCCGATCCGAAGACGAAGGCTTGATGGGTTCCTTCTGTTGAATTCCAAGACTTGCCAGTATGTGCAGCAGACTTCCCAAAAAGGGGATGACAAAACAAACAGGGGAAGAAGGAGGGATTCCCCGCCGGTTTCAGTTGGCTTCTACCAGAATCTACCGGTTCCATGGATTTTTCCCGAAAGCACACCTAGCCAGATCCGAGACATGGTACCTCACTGGCCTGAACCCAGACCCCCAATGGATTTCCATAGAGAAAAAACATGTTTTTGTTTTTTTTGGGTTTGTTTTTCCTTTTTGTTTCCGAAGTTAAAGTTGTCCAAGGCTAAAACAAAAGATCATCACAAGAAGAAGGGCAAGGGTGATGGAAAGAGCAACAGTCCAAGAGTGAGGGGGTGCATCAAGGGGAAGGACTATCCTTCTTCCCATAACCCGAACACGAAGCAATTAGACAAAATAGCGCCCACTGAAAAGTGGGAACCAGGGCACCAGTGGAGGTCCGGGTGGAGTGTTGCCGGACAATTTGCCCAGGTTGTGTCCCAGAACTGGGAGCACCCCTTCGTATGGTGGGGTTCCCTTGCAAAACCATCAATGGATTTCCTTCATCCCCAAAAAAGTTCTATTGGGTCAGCCCCAGGGGTACACCAAAAACAAAATATGATAAGGCTATTGTTTCACATTCCCATCCCAAAACATACGATCATTTCGGAGACAGGTAAGGATCTAAGGTCCCGGCTGCATCTGGCCTCGAAGCCAAGTTGACTTCAGACAAGCCTATGGTGATGGCTGTCCTTTTGCTTTCTCCTTGAAACCAACCAACAGGGGACACCCCCCGAAAGCCTAAGCACCGCTGCATTTAACGCTTTCCCATCATGGAAGTGGACGTCCATACGAACATCATCCAAAGCCATTCTGTTACTAGGGTCATAGTGTTGACTTTCTGAGGCCTGTCAAAGTCAGCAATTTCCCTTTGCCCTACCAGTCAGTGTCAGTGTTAGCTGTCATAAAGAAAGAAAGCTACCGCACCAACTCTCTCAGTTGCCCAAAGCATCCATAAGTAAAAGCTTAACCGTTTGGTGACCAAAATGGATCAAATCAGGGAAGCAAAAGGTCAAAAGGTCGGCTTTGGACCAGCGAGTGCCACACAAATGGAATTTGGAGGGCTTCACGAGCTCGAGCTCTCTCTCTTCCCATGATTGTCGGGGTCTCCCAAGGAGGCCCGCCCCCTCCAAAAAAAAAACGCCCAAAGGGACCATCTCTGATTTACTTGCTCTTGGGATTTGGGAGACCTTTTGTTGGGGCGACCCTTGACAATAGGAATTAGGAATTCCAAACTCCGCCTAGCAAAATCTCGCCGAGTGTGCATGACTCGTTGTCATATGTTGACCTCCGAAATCTAACCCCCTCCTTGTCAGCAAGCTCAACCTCTGATCATTTAACAACACGGGGCTTGTCACTTGCAGAGGTTGCTACATGATACAGCATTCTAGTATGTACATCTGGCTCTATGCGTAAATATAATATATATATATATATGTATATATATATACATATATGTATACACAAAGTCATGTACAGGGAGAAAGTGTCCTTGTTTAGATTGTGTTCAAGGGAAACCAGAAGGGAACCAAATACCTATTTTGCATGCCGAAGTTTGAGACACCATGTTGATTCGAATGGCTTGCTTCATCGTTCATCGGAACCCTTAAATACATTGGTTCTCAAATGTCCTACTGAGCATCCCGACCCACCCCAAGTAAGGGCCATATCCTTGCAAGCCTTCAGGGCCTTAAGGGGTCTCCCTCCAAAACAACATTCACTCATATGTATGTGTACTCACCATATACATATATACATATATATATATATATATATGTATGTACGTATAAATTACGTGTGTGCACAACTCCAAACGAGGGGCTCCCCTGAAACGGAAGGGCTCTTTCTGGCTCGTTAACCACCCCAAAAAAAGGTAGCCTCACAAGAGCGCACAAGAGACGCCCACCGGGCTGTTCGCAATGGAGGATTGGCCAATGTCAATGCTAATCCATTGCACAAGCGGTCCCCTTCAGTTGTCTTGTTGGAGGGTACCGTTTGGAGAGTACTGTTTCGCCTTGGTTTAAAGGGAAACCAAAGGGAAACCGCCAATTTTAGGGGGGTCCCATATTTTGAGACAGCCCTAAAGATACAACTTGAATAGCCTTAATTATTAACCAGCCCTACAAACCCCAAATTATAAAACTGTTTTGACCTTGGCGTACAAACGATTCGGGCTCAACCTTGCCCCCTGTCCCAGGTTGCGTGACCCGAACACGTGCCACTTCGGCGCCTGGAGTCGCGGGTGGCAGCGGCGGCGGTGGGGACGGCACCGGGGGTGGCAAGGGCGGGGGCGGCGGTGGCGGGGGTGGCGGGGGTGGCGCCGGCACGGGCGCCGGGGGGTCTGGCAGCCACGCCTGGCGCAAGAAAGCGGCGGTGGGACGGAATGCCTGAAGCAGATGGATGGCTCTGGCTCCAAGATCAATGTGTATTGGGACCTCCTTTGACCTGCTTTGAGGGTTTCGGAAGGAAACATTGGTTCCGTTCCTTTTAGCCTATCATCACAGCGCGAGAAAACCGGATTGAAATTGGAAACAAACCCAAGAGGTTCCGCAAGCAAACGGCCCTAAAACAGTGGATGTCTGGTGTGAGAAATCGGATAAACGCCTGGGTGTTTCTTTTCTAACAGGAGGATCCCAGACGAAAGGGAAGAGCACACAAGTGAGACACAATTTGATCAAGCGCTTGATTTGCGGAAATCCAGCGACCCCTGCAAAGGTACCCCTCGCGCCACAACATCGACTTCTGGTTCTGCCAAAATTGCTATAAAGGTTTGTCCCTTCCTATGACCGCCGCGCAACTAGGTAGAACCACGTATTAGAACGGCTATCCTCCGCCTAAAAAAGAGAAGACAAACCCGAATGCACATCACTTTGCGCAAACCCAAGAAAATAAATAAAGATAACTTTTCGGTATAAGCCAATGGGGCTCGCATTCAAGCCTACTGCGCAAACTATGTTTTTCAGCTTGTATAAACTGTACTTTGCGAGCTCCACTTGTTGCTACAAAGCTACGTTTTTCAATCTGGAGCTGGACACCTGCGCTTCGCGCGCTAGACTTCTACTACAAAGTTGTGATTTTCCAGCCGGAGCTGGTACTTCGCGCACTAGACTTGCGCTACACAGCTGCGATTGTCCAGCTAGAGCTGAAAACCTGTACTTTGCGTGCTAGACTTGTACTACAAAGTTGCGATTTTCAAGCTGGCGCTCAAAACCTGTACTTCGCGTACTATACTTGCACTTCAAAGTTGCGATCTTCCAGCCAGAGCTGGAAACTTGTACTTCACGTACTATACTTGCACTACAAAGTTGTGACTTTCCAGCTAGTGCTGGAAACCTGCACAGTTCGCGCGCTAGACTTGTACTTCAAAGTTGCGATTCTCCAGCTAGAGCTGGTACTACAAAGTTGCGATTCTCCAGCTAGAGCTGGAAACCTGTACTTCGCGTACTAGACTTGTACTACAAAGTCGCGATTCTCCAGCTAGAGCTAGAACCTGTACTTCGCGTACTAGACTTGTACAACAAAGTCGCGCTTCCAGCTGGAGCTGGAAACCCGTACTTCGCGTACTAGACAAGTCAATGTTACGACTGTGCTTCGTGCGCTAGGCTTGTACTACAAGGTCCTGGAGATTCAAACGTCAAGGGATTCCTAGTCATTCTCGGCATTGTCCCTGTTTTGGACGCAAACGCCCGCAAATTACCGCAAACGCCTAGAAACAGGAAACACCCGCAAATTGCCGCAAAACACCCGCAAAAAAGGGGCAAACGCCCGCAAAAAAGCGGGGGAAAAAACGCAAAACGCTTAAAACGCTTAAAACGCCTAAAACGCCTTGAGAACCAGAACGCCTAGGAATTCCTCGGCATTGGAATCTCAGCTGGACTTTGCGTACCTGTGCTTCGCGTACTAGACTTGTACTACAAAGTCGCGATTTTCCAGCTGTACTTGGCGCGTTAGACTGGTACTACAAAGTTGCGATTTTTTCCAGCTAGAGCTGGAACCTGTGTACTTAGCGCACTAGACTTGCACTACAAATTTGCGATTTTCCAGCGCGTACTAGACTTCTGAGCGACACGTCTGAGCACAACTTCTGATTGACACTTCTGAGCGACACTTTTGAGCGACACCTGATCAACACTTCTGAACCACACGTTTTCTGATCGACGAGCAACACTTCTGAGCGACACTTTTTCTGATCGACTTTTCTGAACAACACTTCTGATTGACACTTCTGAGCAACACTTCTGAGCGACACCTGATCAACACCTCTGAACCACACTTTTTCTGATGGACACTTCTGAGCAACACTTCTGAGCGACACTTTTTCTGATCGACTTTTCTGAGCAACACTTCTGATCGACACTTCTGAGCAACACTTCTGGGCGACACTTTTTCTGATCGACTTTCCTGCCAACACTTCTGATCGACGCTTCTGAGCAACACTATTAATCCGCACTTCTGATTGACACTTCTGATCGACAGTTTGAGCAACACTGCTGAACTACACTTCTGATTGACACTGATGAGCAAGAGTTCTGATCCAAATTTCTCATCGACAGTTCTGAGGAACACTTCTGACCAACACTTCTGAGCCACACTGCTTATCGACACTTCTGAACGACACTTCTGGGCAACACTGCTGAATTGACACTTCTGAGCGACACTTCTGAGCAACACTTCTGATCGACACTTCTGACCGACACTTTTGAGGACCCCTTCTCATCAACACTTTTCAGAAACACTTCCGACCCACTCATTGACACTTCTGAGCGACACTTTTGAACGACACCTGATCAATCACTTCTGAGCCACACTTTTTCTGATCGACACTTCTGAGCAACACTTCTGGGCGACACTTTTTCTGATCGACTTTCCTGCCAACACTTCTGATCGACGCTTCTGAGCAACACTATTAATCCGCACTTCTGATTGACACTTCTGATCGACAGTTTGAGCAACACTGCTGAACCACACTTCTGATTGAGACTGATGAATTGACACTTCTGAGCGACGCTTCTGAGCAACACTGCTGAATTGACACTTTTGAGCGACACTTCTGATCGACACTTCTGACCGACACTTTTGAGGAACCTTCTCATCAACACTTCTGAACTACACTTTAATCAACACTTCTGAGCGACACTTTCTTTTCCTGATCGTTTTTTCTGAGCAACACCTCTGATCGACACTTCTGATCGACACTTCTGAGCAACACTTTTGATCCGCACTTCTCAGTGACACTTCTGATCGACAGTTTGAGCAACACTGCTGAACCACACTTCTGATTGACACTGATGAGCAACACTTCTGATCCACGCTTCTCATCGACAGTTCTGAGCAAAACTTCTGGGCAACACGTCTGATCCACACTTCTGATCTGATCAACAGTTCTAGTTCTGAGCAACACTTCTGATCCACACTTCTGACAACATTTCTGAGGGACACGTCTGAGCAACACTTCTGAGCAACACTTCTCTTCGACACTTCTGATCGACACTTCTGAGCAACACTTCTGATCGACACTTCCGAGCAACACTTGTGTCGACACTTCCGATGAGCGACACTTTTGATCGACACTTCTGAACGAAACTTCTGTCTCCAAATGCGCACCGCGCCACAGCGAGAGCGATTCACTTAAGGCGCTCAACATGTGCACCGCGCCACACGTAGAGCGATTCGACCCATCCAATGTGCGCAGAGGGTTCACACATCGCATGCTCAAAATGCAAACCGCGCCACAGCGAGAGCGATTTGACCCACCCAAAGTGCGCAGAGGGTTCGCTTCGCATGCTCAACACGCGCACCGCGCCGCAGCGAGAGCGATTTGACCCACCCAACGTGCGCAGAGGGTTCGCTTCGCATGTTGAAAATGCGCACCGCGCCACTGCGAGAGGGATTTGACCCACCCAAAGTGCGCAGAGGGTTCGCTTCACGTTCGCAACATGTGCACCGCGCCACAGCGAGAGCGATCTTGCTGAGTCAAAGTGACGTGTTTGCCACGAAATCTACATGCAGGCGCACTCAAAATGCGCGCCGCACCACAGCGAGAGCGATTCGACCCACCCAAAGTGCGCAGAGGGTTCGCTTCGCGTTCTCAAAATGTGCACCGCGCCACAGCGAGAGCGATCTCGCTTAGTCAAAGTGACGTGCTTGCCACAAAATCTACACCCAGGCACCAAAGTACTGCGCCTGCCACGAAATTTCGCGAAAAGCTGCAAAGTGCCGCGCCTGCCACGAAATTCAACGCTCGAAACTGCTGCGCCTGTCACGCAAAGTAAGCTTGCCACAAACTCAAAATCATCCAAAGTGTTGGACCTGCCCAGAAATCCAACTTTGACACGTTTACGACACGCATCCAAAGCTAGCACGGGACTGTGGCGCCAGAACGATTTCGACCAATTTTGACAGGGCCAACGAAAACGGCGCCGGCGCAAACACTATGACGCGCCTGCCAAGCAGGACACCTAGCAAATCCCAATGGCACGGCAACGAGAACACGCAGCCTTCCAGAACACTGCGCCTGCGCAGCAAAACGACACGTCGAGCTTGAGAAGCTACGATTCGCGCAGAGGGGCAATGAAAACAGCCCTTGCCAATCCATCAAAAACACGCTTCCACGACGAATCCCACTGGCACACGCTTAATTATTGCCTCACCGAGAACGGTTGTGGACGGTTGCGAACGGTTGCGAACTCTGGAGCCACTCCTCGCGAACACGGCCTCCACCCCCAGACCCCCACTTATAAACGAGAACCCTTCGCTACGCATTCGGGAATAAATTCGAACCCAAGAAAGTGCCCCGGGCTGATCTAAAGCAACCGGTCAGGTTCCGTGGCTCTCGTGGCTTTGGGACAAGTCCATTCCGGGAGTTTCAGGCGGCACCTCCAATTTCAGGGAACCAGCAGAGTTGCCTAACCAGGAGAGTAAGAGGCCCAAACAGCCAGTAGATTTCCATGGGAAGAAAGGTGCCTTTTATTGGTTGTTTCTGACAGCAAACAGGGGTGTCCAAACAAACAGAAAAACCGTGCACTGCTGGATGGCTTGGTGGGGTAATACACTGTGCGATAACATGGGCCAATTCCCATGACGACTTTGTCGCTTTGAAGTTGGCTCCCTTGGCATCACAAGTGGTAAAGGTCGATCACCTTTTGCAGGTGGGTGTCTCTCAACATTGGGGAATTTAAGGGAGGTGGTTTCCTTGGGGTGTCTCTTTAAAACCCACGCAAAAAGGGGAAGCACCTGTGTTTCGCTTGAAGGCCAAGCTTATGTCCAAAAGCTCGGCAATGCAACCCGCCGGCACTGCCGGTTTCGGAGGCGTCATCGCCGGCGGAGGCGGCGTCGCCTGGGGTTGAGAGGGGGGGGGGGGCGGACACGCTCCCGTAAGTCCACGAGGGTGGCACTTGCCCAATAAGCAGGTTGTAGCCATGTGTCCCAGTTATCACTTCTTTCCCTGGTTGCAACCCACTGGCTAAATGGCTTGAGCATCCGAGAAGGGTTTCCTTGCACACAGGGGTTCCATGGGGTTCCCAATACTCCCCTTGCAGGGTGGGTCTAAATAACACCTGCTGGTGCTTTTAGGGGAAAGGCCTGGTGTGGCCGCAAGGCGAATGAATCCCTAGAGGGGTCTCTGTGGGCTGGGGTTGTATCCCGGAAGCTTCCTCTATCCAAACCAAAAAACATGTTGGTTTGAACAGTTAGAAAAACATGTTGGTTTAAAACATGTTGGTTTAAAAAACATGTTGGTTGAAAAGTCTAAAGAATCAACTGTTGGGGGTTCCGTTTTGTAGGCATTCGAAGGTCTTCAACCCAGCGGTTGACTTCTTCAAGAGAACCCGGTACACCCTTTCTAGGTGAAGTCTCAAGGGAAGCCAAACGCGAAATCATAGGAAACACTGGATGTTGAATGGGAAACTAGTTGGACCTATTTGTTGAGTAGGAAGGAATAGTGAATCAACCATCTTGGGTGTCTAAACTGGAAGGAAGGCTGGGCAAACGAAAAGGAACCAGAATGCCATTTGCAGCGGTCTCGCATTCTGGACACCCCGGATGTTCGACTGAAAAGAAACCGCAACGCCCACTTGAGTAGATGGAAACCCGACTAGTAGAGAGGTTAGATTTTTTTCTGTAGTCTATCTTAGTAGGACCCTCCCCAAAAAAAGGGTAAAAGGGCACTACTGAGGGACCTAGCCGAGTAAATATGATGTTCACATGAAGCACCCATGTGTGACTGTGTCAAAGCTTTGTTGGCCCCCCCCCCTCGCGCACTTCGACGCGTCGAATCAAATCATCAGGACGGCCGGCTCGGGCGCCTTATCCTCTGGTCTTCAAACAACTTACACACTTGACATGATGTAGAAAAATGACATATATATATATATGTGTACATATGTCCGTGACACCATCCCTTCGACAAGTGCAAGCAGATTCATCAGCCACGCTCGTGGACCTAGGGCCCAACCCCGCCCCCCCCCCCAATTTTCATTTCGATGGCCTGGGCGATGGTCGTGAAACACCACGAGCAAACCACAAAACAGGTGTGAAACAAAAACCAAACGGCGAACACGTCAAACACAAACCACAGATAGGAGTGTATGTGTGTGTGTGTGTGTTCTTTTGGGGGGACTCCCCCAAATTGGGTTGTTTCCTGCGGTCTTCCGGAAAAATAATAATAAAAAAAACTACCAACAAAGGGGTACCCAAAACAAGGACACACCCCTGTCAACATAGCAATGACACAAATATTTAGAACACATTCCAACACATCAAACACCTAGACATCAAAGACAAACAAACGCCACCTTTGCGGCCTTCTGGCGAAGAACAAATAAACAACTCAACCAGCATGATAAAACACACAACGGATACAACACACATATAAGAACAACAACATATCAAACACGAAATTTAAAACAGTGACGCCAGCAAGCAAGCAAAAAAAGCAAGCAAACAAACAAATAAACAGCGGGGTGGTCCGCTTGACAAATGACTTCTTTGGAGAAGCTTGGAATAACTTTGAAGTATCTCGAACAACTTTTAGCATTTGTGCAGGTTTTCATTTGGGTGTGTTCCAAAGCGACGCACACGTTTTTGGAGGGAATCCCTATTTTGACTTGTACCCGTGCAAAAAGCAAAGGACTCTCCCAAAGCGATCCACTGAGGCTTCCACGTCCCAGGAGTAGAACGGCGGGGCCGGCCTGAATGAAAGCCGAGGCCAAACCAACCGAAGTCAAAAGCACCGGGTCCCGTTTGGTCCCTAGTGGTTGCGGTCCCTGAAAGTGGTTGCAGTAGGGCTTCCCAAACCACTTTTGGGGCTAGGAAACCCATCAAAACCGCCTCTGAGGGGCTGGGTTGAGGTAGACAAAGGAAAATCTAGTCCGTGATGGTCAGCTTCGGACCGACCCGGGCGAAGTCGAACAACGCACTTTTTGCTGCTGAGTGGGTGGAAACAGTTGTAGGGGCAGCTAGGGGTACGTTGGTTGGGCTGTAGAATTCAGCATGTGTTTCCTACGTATTTTGGTATCGGGTTCTTAGCTGCCCCCGCAAAAATGTGAAACCTTTCCCAGTGGATCCCATTACCTAGATGTAGGCAGCCAGCCATTTTCCTCCTAGGCTTTAAAGAGCGTGGTTATATACATACTATGCAGGGTTCAGATTGAACGCCCCAAGGAAACGAATCGTGAGAAATCGACCTGCGCATCATCAGTCTAAGAAAACGGGCTCCAGATGAGAGGGAACACACCCATATCGATAAACAGGGGTTGATTAATCTAGGGTCAACATTATGGATGAGGTCGCAAACAAAACCCCTTGTGAGGGCAAGATTGAAACGGCCCAAAATGTTCTTGTTCGGAGGGTCTCTAGCATCCGCCAATGCGCAAATCGGCGGCCCCCTTCTTGGAATTCAGATCGATTCACGGCGAATCAAGGCTTAGTCTTCCTCAATGACCACACCCCGAAAGAAGCTCACCTAAAAGTTGCAAAAGGCAATGTCGTTCAAAGCCACCCAAAACTGCCCAGCGATGGTAGGACACGAATTGGAACCCTTTGTGGGGATGATTCCATGTTTTAGTCAGCACGCAAAAGGATTTGAATTTAGTGGGTGCCATCCTCTTGACAGCAGGCAAAGGTTTTTAGATCATGCTTGACTGACTTCCTTACATGCCTATCAAACCGAGGAGTGAATCGCTGTCGGGGTTGTCCTTCTGTGGTACATGCCTGCAAGAGGCAACTTAACAAAACCAAAAAGGTTTTGTCATGGCCATTGCCCAGCACAAACTGACAAACAAAACTGGAATAGCCAACCATCACATCTTCCTTGCAAAACCGATAGGAACCAATCCAACCCAGGCATAAGGTCCAAAGAGTAAACCAAAAGACCACCAGAATACTGAAGTTGATATTGCGCATTCAACAATAAACTGGCTGTAAATCAATCAAAGAAGGCAGGTGCAAACACAAAACGTTGCGCCTCGAACCTCGAACCCGGCTGCGCGCACACTCTCGCGCGTGCATGCGGCGCTCCGCCCAAAATCGTGCGATTTTCCGGCCGAGGCATTTGCCCCCAGCTGAAGGTCCCGCCCGGAGGCTGCAGGGGATCCACCTGCCACAACCATCTCTGGCTGAAAAATTGGAGGATGGTACCTCTGTGGCGATTACCTGCAAAACGAGTTTCACTTGCGGCGAGTGCGAAAAAAACACGTTCTCCAAGCAAGTTAAAGGCTGAAGATTCAAGCAAATCCACTTTGGCTTAATGTTCAGTTATCGAACCGCGTGAAAAGTTGCAAGATTGATATATGTGTTGCCTTGAAGCAGCATGTGTAATCGGGATCATGCGCCTCCACTGAACAGGGAAATTTGGAAAGCTCCCCACCACAGTCGTGGCAATTTGGTGAGTGAGCAGCGCCCGAAACCCCTAGGAACCAATTTGATAAATGATTTTACCACCTGTTTTCATCAGGATCATGGTAGAGTAACATAAATCTTCAGAACCATCTTAGTAGAACCAAGAGTCAATGGGTGTTGGTCGCTGCTCGAGCGGGGGTTCCGTGGTCCTCAGCACATGAGTGATGAAGATTGATGCGCCAAGGTCAAAGCTCCTTATGAAAGTAACTCAGAAGGAACCCCCGCCTTTGGAACGGCCCCACGATTTTTGAGACACACGCTTGGCACCCGTAAAATACACATCCAAAAAAATGGGGTCCTTACCCGGTTACATTCTTGATCCGGGTCAAAAGGAGACTCCATGACACGGTTCGAAAGCGCTTTGATCCTGATGATGTCCGATGTGCCAGTTTTTTTGTTGGGTCGACCAGCTGGCAAAGCACCTGGGCTAAAACCCACCAGCAAGGTTGACTCTTCGGGGTCTTGGTGGGTGACGATCTGGGCTACTAGCCTACCTAACTTCTCCGAGGTCAAAGTTTCAGGGGCCCATTCTTGGCGAATGCCACATAAGGGGAAAGCCACATGTGTAAACAGCAAACAGGTATTTGTGTGCTACGTCTGGCAGCCCGGCCCATATTGCAGGCACTGCAATGGCCAGGGTGCAACTTGAGGCTATCACTAGAAATGGGTGGAGCCAACAATGGGACTGGATGATTGTGAGAAACGCCCGGCGATTTGTCAATTACGATTCGGACCCCAAAAGCATGGGTGGTTAACCGGCTGCAAACAGGGTACCCCACCGGTTCATGTCTTGGATGTTCAACCAACGTCAGGCAAGCAGCGTACAACCATGTTTGCAACTGGGGAAACTGGGATCACTGCCCTTCTAACCATGCCCAGTGCTTGCGGTTGCCACTACAGTAGGTAACCAGGGTTTCTTGCCAGGTTGTACATGATGGATTCTCCTGGTGACCCACTATGTCTTGGCTGAAGCACTGGCATTCTGGCCCACCTTGGTTGAACCTCCAAGGTCTCAGAAGCTTTGGGAGAGCCGAAGCCGCACGCGAAAAGCGAACACCCTCACCCGCAGCGGCGAACGCCGAAGGTTGGGACGCCCGGGACGCCCGGGACGCGCACCGCCGCGCCGAGGTGCAGAAGCGTGAGAAGCAGCACGCGCCTGCGGAAAGCTCCGACAGCGGGCGTCTCGAAGCTTTGAGGCAAAGGCACCGGTGTTTTGTTGTTGTGGGCAGAGGGGGGTGGTTGAAAGGGAAGCTCCTCATGTACTTGGTTTGAGGGGAAAAGCAGAAGGACAATCCTCAATTCTCCCACATACCCTTGTGGGCCATGATCAGGAGTCCTTGAATAACTCCTATAAATGAGAAGTAACGGTGTCTTTTCATGGTGGCGCCTATGGGTGTGGTTTTTGATTGAGGCGGTAGCTTTTTTGGGGATTGGAAGGAGTACCTCAAACAACCACCACTTTTAAGGGGGTTCCCCATTTTGAAACAATCCCATAGCTCTGGATGGACAAAATGTGGATGTTTTAGGGTTCCGAGTGTCCAAACCATTTGTCCAACCTCTGAGCACCAATCTAGAAAGAAGCTCGCTTTAGAAGAGTAGGCAACCAAACTGTGATGCATAGGTAAATCCGGCAGTGGCAACTAACCCAATGGTGCAATCAAAAGGCAAAATCCCAAGATGTCCCGTGCTCCGCTGCGGCACCCTTTCCGCTTGTGACAGTATCGCGCCTGCCCATTTTGGCGGGTGCGTCCAGGGATCTAACCTGGCGTCGACAATTTGGAATCCACTTGAGAAGCGCCCACAACCTTTCACTTTCGGTTCTGCTACGATGGTTATAAAGGACTACATAGGTCTTACTATAAATTCTATGAAACCCGCTAGTAGGACCTCACTTGAGCTATGGAGCTCCCTTGGACCACGAAGACCGCACGCCAACTTCACGCGCGTCGAGAGCGACAAAAGTTCAAGTTGCTCGCAAAACCGGTGCGGTGCACTTGGTGCCGAAAAGGGGGTCAAATCAAACAGTGGCCAGTCCCTTCCGGTGTCCTTTTGGAGAAAATACAATTGTGGGCTACCCTCTCTTAGGAGGCTATCACGGCAGCTCCAAGGACCCCTTTGGCCTTCTGGGAGCTTCCGTGTTTGGAGGGCACTTGGCATGGAAGTTGTGCTCTGAGTCAATGAAGGTCCATGCCCCAACTGAAGCAAATCGATCTGGCTCAAACCAAGCCAGCTGCACGATGCCGACGGGCACCCATGGGCCCTCTAGAGACCCCATTCTACTGGCTGAAGCTCGGGTGCGATGTGCGCCAGTACAGTCAGTAGAGACGGAGGATTCGGTGCCAAACAAAAACCCCTTGGGCAGCTTGGAACTGATTGATTCAATTCTGCACAAGGAATCAGGGCGCTTTAAAAGCGCACTGAAAAGAGGTTTCATGCCCTTTCATAAGTTGGGTACAGAGCGCCCGCTGCTTCGATTCAAGCGGACCTGCACATCAGGGTGATGCTGCTGGTACCGCTGCTGGTGCTGCTGCCCCTTGCTTCAACACCAAACCGGAATTGTGTTAAACAACCTCCTTTTGGTTCCCTTTCCTCCTAAAACTTCTCCTACCAACTCCCCGAAACACACCACCCCAGAAATATGCCGATTTTTGCTTCTCCCAAGGGGGGGGTGTTTCCGTTCGGGTCTGTTTAAGCCAATTCTACAACGTACCAGCACCGGACAAGCAGCCAAATGACGCCCCGTTTTTCCGCGGTCGAAGCGCCCATTCCGCGGAAGCCATAAGTTCAATCGACCCAGCATACTTCTCAAATCCGGGCTTAGTTGGCTTATTTGGCCTTGGCATTGTGTCAATGGTTGGGGCATCTGCCTTTTTCTGGGCCCTGAACATTCCGAACAGGCCGTACCTTGCACCCAGAATTTGCGCCCAGCCTTTATGTACACAGGGTTGCTCCAGCGGGCGGAAAGCCGCTTGAAAGGAAGCCAACGGAGATCAAGTCCCATTTTTTTCCCGGAGTTGGGACCTCTCGCAAAAAGAAACACTTCTAAAAGAACTGCCCCTCGCCTTCTTTGTTGCTTCTGTTGGGATTGGGGGGGGGGCGCTTTACGGGCAGCCCTTGACAGATACGGGACTTCGAACGGCTCGGAGCAACCCTGAAGAGGTGACAACCGATCTTCAGCCGTCACCCCGATGCATGGCATTCACATCTCCTGAAGAACACCCATCGCAAGCCTCAGGCTGAAGACGAAACATGCCCAAAGCGAATTGGCATTTCGCAAATTCACCAAAATCCATTTGCCACCAACCAAATTAAGTACCCCCCTCCCATCACTGACATGCCCAGATCAAGCAAAAAGCTGATGTCACAGCATCGCGCTGGGAAAAGGCAGCTGTGAGTGATTCAACAAACAGATGCACACCACCTGTGTGGTACGGTTAAACTTGGGGTTGTACGGATGGTGGTGGACCATTCAATATATAGCGGAAATTGCAAAGCTCTCTGGCAAATGAACCATCAAAATGTTCACCATGGCACATATGTCATCTAGACCATTCCATTGCAAAGCTTCCTGTTGAGGGTCCAGCCCATCCCCAAAAGACCCGACTTCGACAATCAACACATGTGAGCAGTGCCCGAAACCTCGGTTGGCCATTTTAGGTGACTACAGTAGGTGGTTCTACTACCTGGAAGAGGGCTTGCCCTTCTAAGATAGAACCATGCTGGAATATCTAAAACTCCACAAGTTTTCGGCGATGCTCATGTGCCACGGTCAAAAGTGGGCGGAACTATGTCCTCAAAGCCCAAAACGCAGGGAAATGAACTAAAACTGTGCCAAAAGGGGTTGGCCAATTGGACCCTTTAAACCTGTGGCTTCCGAAAAAACATTCTTTGCCCACGCCTGCAAAACCAGTTGGTTCTGCCTGGAACGCAAACCAACGCGCTCGGATTCCTTCTAAGTCCTAGCCCAGAACGGGTCACATCCGATTTCATGTTCACATTTTCGTGTACGCCTTGAAACCTCGGGGGTTCAAACCCGACCTGAAACAAATCGGCCGAAGTGCTTGAGATTGCCCCGTGCTTCGCCAGGCCGCACCTGAGCAAAAGAGTTCCATGGGATCTCAGGGCTTCGAGAAAAAAAACATCTGAGACCCCAAACTGATGTTGTTGGATCTGTATTCTTTGAAGAACCACCAAACATATACATATATATATATATATTGGGAAAGCGACACATATGGATCTGCCTTGTTCTGAAAAACCCATGGGGTTTTCCTGTGGTTTCTCTTTCAAACAGAGCAAAAAAGGGGTACCCTCAAAAAGACAGATACATATGGGGGCTTCTCAAACTTGACCCCTTCAGGTGAGCTTCCTTTTGGCACCCCTTTTAATAACCAAAATAACACCATGAGAATGCCCATCTGTCTAGGAGCGACCCGATTGCCGGGCCGCCGAGCAGTGCACTTGCCAAGGCAAGAAGCAAATGATGAACAGACCTTCCCGCCCTGTCTTGGCCGCCCTATTTTTCCAAATTGACCGTTGAGTTTGTTCCCACTGAAAAAAGACCAAACCTCCGAGTCACCTTCATGCCCTTTGACACGCAAGTTTCCAGGATCCTTGGTTCTTCCCCCTGAGCCATGGCTCCCGGACCTGAAGGGAACACACTGAGTGCCCCTGTCAAACAGCCAAACACGTCATCCTCAAAACAAGACACGCCAACAACTCCCCAAGCGCTACAGCAGACTCAATCTGAACTGCAAATTCAGCTGCTTGGAACCACCAAAAAAGAAACATCTAGGGACCAGTGTAGCCAATAACCAGCCGTTCCTTGCCCACCAAAAACCGAACAAACGGATGGAGTCCAGACCTTCGACACGTGGCGGCATCAAACAAACTCATGGGCATTTTTTTTCTGAGAGTCGTGCGTTCTCCGCCCACATTTGAAGATGAACCCATGTGGGTATGACTTTGAATTTGGTGGACATTAGACTTGCCTGGCTCGCTTTGAAACACCTGGCTGGGTTTATGGAACCAATCACTTTGAATTGATCATCCAACAATCAAATTCCGCCCTAAGTACCAGGTGTCAAAAAGGGGGTCTGGCAAAATCAAGAATTACCTATACTCTGTTGCTTGTTTGGGGAAAACAAACCACATGTTTGTGTCAAAATAGGGGAACCCCCCCCCAAAAAAAAAACGACACAGAAATGAAAGAAAAGATCACACACCCAAAAAAACATGTGCGCGTGTGTGTGTGTGTCGAAATAAGGAAACCCCCAAAATCATTGGTTTCCTTTTGGTGTCCCTCTACAACCAGCCTGAAGGGAGGGCAAAGCACGCACCCATCACCTCCCCTCGTGGCTCAGGTCAGCACACCACGTCCACACTCAGAAGCTCGTGGGGCTCCAGTTCCTGGGCGGGATTCTCTAACTCGCCTTTTGTGACATTGACTTCCGGGGTGCTTTTCCTTTTGGAGATACAGTTCTCAGAACCCTTTGATCAGTACCCTAGAACCTGACTTTGGATTCCCTTATCCAAAGGCTGGATGCCTTATCCCATCTCCAAGAAGGAAGGGTGTCGTTGGATGTTTCTTCCAAGTCCCCCCTGCGCGTATGTCCTTTATGTTCAACGTCAGGTAGATAGATATGGGTGGCTCGTCTCTTGTTTGGAGTTGCGACCCCTTGTTGGGTGGGTTGAAAGGGAAACCAACGGGAAAACCGGAATCATGTTGTTATCGGGGTCCCCAAAGTGAGGCAGGCCCATAGTACCCAAACCAAGAAGATCCCCTATTTTAAGTTCCATGGCAACATGGGTAGTTGGATGTTCAACCAACTTAGCAGCATGGTAGTAACTGCGGCAACGAAAGTTAGCCCCCAATGCAAAAACAACAGCTTTGTATTTATTCTCCCCGTCTGTTCGATCGCCCATCAGTCGCTGTGGCACTTCCTCACCGAACGCAAACCGAACCAAAGCCAAACGAGCCATGAAAAAACATGTCAAGAACCAAACAGCCAGTTTAATCATGCAAGAGCCAAACAAGCGCTGTATAAGACAGAAGCAGAATCAAGCAAACACAAGGAATCAATAATCTCAACAAAATATATCAGGTTCCCTCCAATTGAGGATTGGTGATTTGAATTGGTGGTTTGTTGATTAAGGCTAGCTTCCCATTGACCCTCCACAACCAAAAATTCATATCCCAAACCACCAATCCAAACCACCAAATCGGGGTGGCTGAATATGCTAATATTGGTCCTTACCCTTCGTCCCACTAACATAGCACCTCACAGCAGCTTCTTTTAGGAGGAAACTGATCTTCCAGGTACCCTCCCCACAGGCGCCATGTTTGTTGGAGCAGGGGTAAAGCAAAAAAAAATCGCCACGAGGCCGCCGGAGTCCGGCGCGAGCTTCCGGAGGCTGGAGCCCGGCTGAGGCCCGAGGCCCCGGCAGGCAGTGGAGCGACCCGATCCGCCTTGAGGACCATGCCCCAGATCCTCGGATCGGAAGGGCGGTTGCCATCTGCTCCCCCGCCAAAAAGCGAATCACTTTTGGCGGTTTTAATGACGGAAAGCCCAGTGGTTGGCAAAAAAACAATGATTGAAGTCCCAACATCCCTTGCGCCGCATTTAGGAGGTAACCCCCAAAATGGCTTGCCCTGGTAAATGGCTTGCCATGGACGAAAAGCTGCGGCCCAATTCCTGGCGGGTTCATGTTGACCCATACCCATTTGGGCATGTCTTTCTTCAGGGTACCCCATCTTCAGTGGTTGTAAAGGGAAACCAAAAGGAAAACAAATCGCTTGTTTGAGTCGTTAAGTTTGGAACCCCATAGATTTCGGTGTTCCTTTTGGTTTCCCTGCAAAGCCACCAAAAACCATTTGGTGTTCGCAACAAATGAGTGCCTGGACAGTGAACTGAAATTGGCCAACCAATGGGTGCTTGGTATTGGGGCTGGCTCTCAAGATTCCTGCCTTTCTGCCGCTTGTTTGTGAGTAGGCAGAGAAGGGGGGTCCATTGAGGTCAAATAGTTTTGGAGAGCCCAGGGTCCCTATTCGGACCTTTGGCAAGATGGTCCCAAAATCTGGTGTCCAGTCCACCAACTTGGAAACTGAGCCTAGCACTGGCGCGAAGATAAACTTCTGGAAGGAAGCCGTGAGGTGCCATGTTAGAGGGGACGGCGTTCTAAACCGACTGAAGTGCCGGTCGAAATTATTGAAAGGGTCGCCTTTGACCCGGAAGGGTGCCCTTGACGTTCCCTTTTGCTCCTGCTTTCACATAGAACCCAAGAAGCCGCCGTTTCTAGAAACACCTCTCCAAAAACCCACTTTCCACGTTCATTTGCAGGGGAGCAACAGGGATCACTGACATCCCCTTGCACCCTGGGTGAAGTGGCAACGTTACCCGGAAGTTGGCAATGTCCAACAAGAAGTCACCAAAAGGATTATATGTCAAAATAGACGAGACCCCCCCCCTCGGACCCGACCCCCCCCCAAAAAAAAATAGCGGAGTTCCTTATGGTGTTTTTGGAACCAAGCTGAAAGCGTACCCTCAAAATCATACACGATTCTCAGCCCATCGGATTTGGACCTCAAACAAACTCTGCTTCAGGTCACAAGATCCTCAGGGCAGTAAAGAATTGCATGTGTTCTGGGAGCTGGGAGGAGTCTGCTTCTGACAGGAACCAACTGATGGGGCGATTTCAGTCACAACAAAGACCAGAGTTGTAGAGGTAGAGCCTTTGTCATCCTCACAAACAATTCAAATAGCTCCAACGACCAAACAAACATAACGGTGCATCTGTCCTCTCCCTCGCCCTCTCCCTGAATGAGCCAGTGCCTTTCTGTTGCTAGCATGCAAACGAGTCGTCTGTAAAAGACAACTAGGCCCCGCACCAGACAGCGTGTGGCCGAATCGGCATCCATATCCACCCGCTCTGTAGCCGTCTGAAGCGGTAGTGGAAGTCCTGTCACACTTTCAAACACCAAGCCTCTGCTGTCTATGAGCCAAGCCTAGATGACTTGTTTCCCCAAACGGACATGGTCAATTTAGGGTTCCGCCCTCCTGGTGTGTGTGGTCAATATTAGACCTTGTCCTGGTCGCAATCTTGACTGAACGCACCCAAAAAGGACACGCACTACGGATGGACAAATTTGGCGTGGATTATGTCCATCCATAGTATCTCAGTTGTTCAGTGACCCAGGTAGATGCATGGGGAACCCTTTTGGGGGTGGACCATTTTTGAGGAAGCCTCCAACCAGAAAGGAGAAACACGAGAATCCACGAAACAACTGGGGTATGGCTAAAAAGAGAGCTGAGGTCGCCGCATCCACCGACGTGCGTCGGGCTTCGATGAGCTCTGTGAAATACTTGGCCGTGTGTGTCCAGCGTTGCCTGAAGCGCACAGGATTCGGTATCGTATTGCAGGGGAAAAAGGCAAACCCCTACCCTGATTTACGAGGGTTTCGTGGTTTGATGTGCCTGGCGTTCAATTTACCCGCATCTTGGCCAGGCTTCGCAACATCGACCCCGGAGCACCGATCAAAACGGTTCTTCATCCAACGTTCCCATGTCTGCCCTCAGATCCCCCGCTAAAAGTTTAACTTTTTGTGGGTTAAATGGAAACTACCACACTAAAAAGCTAAAAGGCCAAGGGGATGGCTGAGAGCCACCAAGATGTGATTCTCAAAAATGCAGAACGCCTTGTGGTTGGTATGCCCAAAGGAAAATCGCGTAGGACTCCGATTCATTCCTCTTCTAAACATCGAACCCTGGAAGGATCGACCCCTTTTGTGACGTTCCATGCGAATATGCAGTCCACTACTGTGTAGCCCTGCTTAAAACCACCCGCCAGTGTTCTGTGGGGGGGTCCCTGTTTAGTGGGGCCGCCTTTCTTGGAGGACCGGCACCTCTGATTTTGCCACCCTCCCGCCAATTCACATGGAGCCAGTCGGTCAGGGGTCCCTTTAACAGGAGAATGGGCCAACCACCCCACGAACGTCAGGTTAGTTTTCATTGGTAGGAGAGTAACTGCTATGATACAAATGCCTGTGGCTCAAAGAAAATGGAAACCCAAAATGGCTTGCACTGGTACATGGAACCAAAGACCAAAGCCCGCTTAACCCCCGGCTCTTCAATTTTGAGCCACACCCAAATCGGGGGTTTGGCACCACAAAAGTTCCGTGCCGAGCGGCTTCCCCAGGCTGGTGCCCTTGTAGAGGTGCTGGCACTGCGGGCCTTCAGTGCCTCAAAGCACCCGACAGTCCCACAAAAAGAAGGCGGCCGTTTCTGTTTGGCAGCAAGCCGTAAAATCTAGAGGTACCTTCCCCATTCTTTCCAGGGATCCGTCTTTCTAGAAACCTTTGGAGAACGATGGTTGAAACGAATGGGGAATCAACCCCTAGAGTAAAAAACTGTTTTTGGGTTGATGTTAAAGGGAAACCAACATGACAAACCAAAACAGTTGAGAAAGGTTTTATCTCCTCATTTTGAGACGAGTACTTGGCGTTTGCCTATTGGCTTCCAGCTGCCCACAGGACCTGGAAACGGGTGAACCTCGTGCGAACCCCGTTTTGGAACAACAGGTCGGCCTTGGACAGGAGTGCCCTCAAACAGACTCCAAAAGACACACTCCCTCTGAGCCAAAGTGACAATATGCGTTTTCCGCCATGGGCCGTGGTCAGATCAGGCCGAAACATGTGGGTGTGGCTCAAAATCAAACAGGAGGGGGTACACAGGTGTTGGTCCATGTTTCCACTTAGGGTTCCACTTCAGGTGGCTTTTTGAGCCGCAGCCATGTGACTTGGTCCATGACATTCCCAAGGAGCCCCTCGGCCCAAGGGCCGCGCAATGAGACAGGAACGCCACCGGCGGGAAGCGCCGGACTGGCACCTCAGAGCGGTGATCTTGCGGACTGAGGCCGGCAAGCCCAACGACTCCTAAGGCGGGGGGGAAATAACGTGAAGCTATATGGGTCTGTGACATGTGTCAGAATCGGGGGAGGGGGAACAGCAGAAACATAGACAGCAAAGTGTTGTTTTTCTCTTTCTAGACACTTTACCTTAAAGACAGGCACGGTTGATGGAGAACAAACAGAGACTGGCGATCCCGGATGCAGCTATGTGGGTGCCAGCTAATTTATGGGCTTATCTCAAAATGGTGGAACCCCGCAAAAGGTGGTTCCTCCTTAGTCTTCCTTTATATAAAGCTACCCCTAAAGGGTAGCTTTAAATACAAACACACCCAAATGGAATTCCAGAAAACAAGAGGCACGACGTTCAAGAGGCTCCGGTATGATACCCACCACTTAACAAGCGTGTCTGGTTTGTTAAAACCCTGATAAACCATGGCCAGTGCAATCGTCTGGGAAAATACTGCCAGTCACAAACTGGAAACAATCATTCGAACTTACCTGACTTTGCCATCCCATCGATCCGGCCAAAAAAACAAAAAACAAACAACGCCAGGCGGGTCAGGCGCCCGCACGGCGTGGGCCCGCAGGTGCAACAGCAGATACTGCTCAGTGTTCACCAGCCAGCCCTCCTGGCTGAGAAACAAAGACAGCGGCGATCGATCCGCGTCCGTTTCCAAAGTGGGTGGGGGTGGGGGGGTCAAAAGCCCAGAGCTCAAGGGGTGGAGTCCCTCTCCATAACGAACCTTCGTTGCCTTTTCTTTTCCGGCAACCAGATGTGCCTCCAGGGTTTCGCGAAGCTTTTCTGGAAATCATTAAAAACAAAAAGATTGATACCCGGAGAGAATGCCCGTTGGCAGAGGGGTAACAGAGGCGCGTCAAGGGTGCAAAGTCACATTTATCCAGGCAGACGGGTGCATGGGCCCGATTCGGATTCCAATGTTGGGCGGATGAATCCCAACCTGAACTAAATGGTTCCCACCAAAGGGTCTGCTGTTGGAAACTTCATTCTGTACCTGTGATGTCGGATACTTGGGTAGTTGACCGAGGTGGCAAGTGGTTAGAAACCTAAGTTCTTCGCCACTTATAAGCCCTCCCCAAGAGGAGTCAACCCTGTTGTTGGTGGGATATAAGTTACAACCAAGAATCCTACATTGACATGGGTCTTTCTCAGAGCACCCCACAAAAATCGGCGGCGTCCTTTTGGTTTCCTTTTTGGAAACGCCAACATGGGTACCTCCCCTTGCATACCCGATGTCCTTGAAAAGGACTCACTTTCACTTTGGGTTGATGTTTGCAGGCAAACAAGAGGGAAGGAATGGGACACATTCACATTCTTTGAACCCTGTTTTAGGGGAGACCCACGTCCCCCATGTTTGGACGCCATACTCCTTTAAGCCCTATTTTGGGGCACTCCCCCCGACCATGGCCTCTGCAACTTTGGCGAGGTACCGCCAGGCACGTCCGTCCAGAAGAGACTGACACAGAGTGGGGCTGGGGCATCTTGGATCCCTTGAAAGTAAAAACAAACACTATTGGAGCGGAATATGTCATTCATACATCCCTCTAAACTCAGAAGGACTTCGGTGCTCTTATTGCCGCTTTGAAAGCTTGCGCAAAGCTGCAAGAAACATGGGGTGCCTCAAATCGATTCTCAACATTGGTGGCTCGCCAAGAGGGAGTGCCTGGGGAAACGTAGCAGCATCCCCGATATATGTCCCTCCTCCAAAATAACATTTGAAGCAACCACCAAAACAAGGTGACAACTGACAGAAGAAAAAGCGGGCTCCCTTTATGGGGGTCGAAAAACCAGAACGCACAAATCTGTGGCTCTTCCTTTGGTTTCCAACGCGCTCCAAATGTTTTGGGACGGGACCCTTTCGACGAGTCGATTTCTCGGCTGACCAGCGCCTTGGTTTAAGCTCAAGTTGGCGTGTTTGCCTTCTCTTGGTGAGAGGCTCAACCACCATTGTCCTTGTCACATGTTCAATCACCCTGGACTCTCACTCAGCATCTGTTTGCAGCGCGAAAACAGAGAAAGGACTGTCCATCGGGGATCCAGGACCATCAACGACCTCACTCTTTTAACGACCTCATTCCGGCTTTGGAGGGACCAAGGGTCTGGCTGAGACACAGTTTGACCAATCCTGTGGCTCTCCCGGAGTCAACTTCCGCGGCTCTGGGTTGGGCGACCAAGGGCCGATGGAGAGAGCGCGATGCTGTTGAGCCCACTCGCAAGGTTGGGTCTGACGATGCCCATGGCCACTCAATGGCTCCTATTGCTCACAAGTCACTGCGGCTATGGCGAATCGGTTGGATATGACATCCTCCAATTACCCTCTTGGTGAAACCACTTCTCTCATTTTTTTTCAAAGTAATAACCCGACAAATAACACCCCAAAAAAACAATATATATATATATATAATAGAGAACTGGTTTAAAGGGAAATAACCAGGATCCCAAAATAATTTTTGACCCAACAATGCAACCACGTTACTGCCGTTAATGGACCTGATTGCAATGCCTCCAGCTTCCCTCTGCCTCATAGCGGTTGAAGTAGGAATCGAAGTACCGCTTCGGCACCACCGCGTGGCGATCCTTGGCATCATGCGAACCTTCGGATCGAATCGCAGAACTTCCTCACCACACGAGTGGATTGGCCGCAAACAGGTGTGTCTTTGTTTGTCAATGCGATGGTCACCCAAAGTGAGTCGTGCAACCAGGAACTCGGGAGTGAGCTGCGCATTCCTAAGCTTCGCGCGTTGATGCCTTTCAGCGGGTTGAAGTTGTAGAAGCTATTGTCCTGCCAGGTGAAGCACGGTCAGAATATGCAGGCACCGTAAAGGACATGGAACAAATCGCAAGTCTCCTGGTTTTGTTGGGGAGTTTAGAGGGGTCCATGTCGCTCCCAAACAATTCTAGACTGGATAAATTGTGACCGAACCTCGCGGAACAACTTGCCAGCCTCTGGTGTGTCAGCATCTGTGAGCAAAAGACAAAACCTCGTTGCGGCCCGATAGAAATATATAAGCAAACCAAGAAAGCCAACAGGCACATGCCAGGACCGCAAACGGATATTGCTGCTCATGGACGGCCTAAGGGCAGAGATCCAGGCGCAAGGATTCTTTTCATGAGTTTCTAGGCGATCATCTCGCTTCAGTCTCGCTTCAGACTCTAGCTGATTGTCGCTTATCAACACACACACACACACACACACACACACACACACACACACACACACACACACACATGACCAACCCGGGGAAAAAAACACATCACCAATCAGAAACAACAATAAGAAAAACAACTACCACAGCACCGGGTCAGCAACATTTCCTGGCTTTATCAGGGTGGTTCCTTTGACTACCTGGGTCTTGATAAGGGTTTGGGTTGGGGTCTGGTCAAGGAAATAAGGGCAACTCCTTTGTTACTAGGTTGATACAGGCAAATGGATCTGGGAAGGCCCCGCCCGTTGCAGAGCCAGCCTGGCCCATGGGAATATGGACGTAGTCAGGGTGCAGCACCTGCACTCCACAAGAAACGCATGCCGAAAAGTTGCTTTTCTAGACATGGAATCAGAGTCTCAGAGCCATGACAGTGGGAACCATGGTCATGGTCATGACTAAGGGAACCATGACCATGACTGACATAGGGAGTTTTGACCATGGCACGTATGGGAACCCTTTGCTCCAACAATCATTGGGGAACAGCTTTTGAAACCCCTCCCCTTAGCCTCCGACCTTCGCTGTCGGGCAACAAAAAGTCCACTACGCTTTTTGGCAAGTGGGAAACCCTCAAGTCAAGGGCGGTGGAAAAGGCCCATTTCTGGTACTGGTACTGCAAGGCCGGGGTCTGAGGACAAATAACCAATGTCCCCTTGTCTCTGTCCGTTCCAGCTAATCTCCCACCACAGGGGCTTCTGAGAGCTTCTCTGATGCCCAATTTTGCTCATGTGATTCAGCCAAGCTTCACATGGGGAAAAAAAGGCCAAACATCTGGGTGCGGGGGTCCTTTTCTTGCGCGGAAAACCGCCCGTTTTCTGGGTCGGACCCTGCCATCGGAAGCGTTCAGCGTGCTCGCTCCTAAGCGGATGGGCCAAAAGCAAGTCCCAACTTGGTTGCCACTATATGGCAAACCAAACCAAAAAAGTGGCCTAAAGTCCAAGAACTCGAGAAAGTTGGGGGGGGGGTATGAAAACTGGGTTGCCCTCAGATCCCCCCCCTAAAAGTGAATAACTTTTAGTGGGTTAAATGGAAACTACCACTAAAAAAAGCTGAAAGGGTAAGGGGATGGCTGGGAGCCACCAAGAAAAGAGGAACTGCTTCAGGGCTTCTTGGGATCCTGCGCCTGGATGGGTGGATGATCCTGGGTCCAATACATCTCCGCTCGGGCGAAAACCTCGGGCGGACACCGAAAGCCGCCGCGCCCCCCCCCAGCGGGAAGATGTGGGCGGCTTCCTTCCCCTCAGCTGGGTCCGGGACCAATCGTAAAGTGCATAGCAGCCCAATGAGAACTTCAGCTCCCCTCAAATAGGTGGTTTGTAGGATGTGATGTCCCATTTACCCTCTATAAGAACCAGTTCAAATATTGAAAAACGCCAACCACCAAGGGTTGCATGGTGAACAACTTGCCATGGTTCCCTAAGTGGATTGAAACAACCATGGTTAACGCCCGGATGTGAGTAAGGCCCGATGGCCTCTGTCCGATTTGTTCGAGGGCCACCTCCGCTTGTATGTCATTCATCTAACTTAACCTACCCTGTCATATCCATTGGAACAACACAAACACGTCAAGCTACTGGCAGAAGTGGATGGCACAACATGCCGGTAGCCCTAACTTGACACTTCCATAACCTGGTGCAATCCTTTGTAAGTGACAAGGCTGGTTCAAGAGGCAAACTTCAAATGGCTGTGGGTCAAAACCAATGGTACCATTTTGGGCTAGGTGAATTCACCACCCATTTTTAGAACCTATTTTAGTGGTTGGATTGGGATGTTCACTGGTACGATTTGGGTTTTGACCGGCCAAATGGAAGACATATGCCGACTTGGCAACAGGCCCACAAGCTGGGATGCGTTCCCTTCGTCCTTATCCTTTTGCACCCCAACCACACCCAAAGGAGCCGTAATCAAAGCCAAAAAGAGCACCCCAAATGGATTCCCATGGGATGGTTGAAATCACTAACCCCGGTGAAGTTCTTAGCTTGACATTCCCCAAAGGAAAAGGAAACTGTCTTACCATGGCACAATATGAGGGCGGTACGTTCAAATCATAGTCATGATGCAGCACAGTACCTCCTTGGTTTAAACCATGCCTTTCCTGAACCCAAAACGTGTTGAGTACTTATCCAGGCCATTGGCCATGGGTCATACCCCGGTTATCCCCCAGTGAACATCCCAATCCAACCACTAAAACAGGTTCTAAAATGGGTGGTGAATTCACCTACCAACCAAAATGGGATCCCAAAACGGTTTTGAACCATGGCCATTTGAAGTGGGGAGGGTCCCCTTCTGGGAATCCTTCATGGGTGACACCGGATTCGCTGGGGTGTCCATTCAGCTCTCATGCCGACAAGAGAATGGGCAAGTACAAGACTTTTCGCAAAAAAAAAAACGGGGTCGACTTCGTGCCGGGTGCCCGGCCACCCATTCGTACTGCCATCCGCGCTGCTGCCTCCAAAGCTGAAAATGAGTGCGGTGGTACCCAGAGATCTGGTCGTTTGAGTGGGGGAGGGGGGAGTTTTCGTTGAACACCGGGGATTGCGTCTTTTCCTCACTTTCTTTTCTTTGCGGGGCCAAGCTAGGTTCATCTTTTTCGATGATTGTTTACAGTAGTTGTCGGTTTCAGGACCCTCCCGAAAGGAAATATCAATCACAATCATCTTTGGCAGAAGAAAGAAGAGTTGTCAGGAGTCAGAGCCGATTTGGGTCACAGTTCCATGTGCATGGCTGGCCGTGGGTCAACACCAATGGTACCATTTTGGGCTAGGTGCACCACCCATTTTAATCCATTTTAGTGGTTGGATTGGGATGTTCACTGGGGGCACGATTTGGGTTTTGACCCAGACCCATCTATTTCACCCCTGTCAATAGGCGCCGTTACGATGGTTCTGTGAAACCACGCCCAGCCCAATGCCTTCGGACCAAAACAAAGTTGCTCCCACTCGACCCTGGCGGAAGCCTGGTGTCTGGCAAAGGACGTATTTTTGAGCCAAACAAACTAAATGGGGTTGTGGGGTCCAATATCCAAAATTGTCATAGAACCAAGTACCACTTTGCCCCTTATATTACCCCCCTGTACTCATCTTAGCCCGTTCAAAAATGTGCAAACCACACCAAATGGAACGCAACGCCTCCGACCTTTGGCCGTGGGAAACCCACCAAAGGGAAACCTCCAGGGGGCACCACTCACCATGTGAGGCCATGAGATTCCTCTACGAGCCCAGAGCCATCAATAAACACAAGGTAAACTGCAGATCACGGTGGAAGAAAAAGGCATTGAACCCTAAGGCCCTAAGAGGGGCATCCCGTCCGCCAACCACTGGCGAACAAATAAAATTCCTTCCAAACACGGAAATCCATCTGGTTTGTGCAATTCACCCCCCATCTAATGTTGACCCCGGATTAATAAACCCTGTGTGATCATACGAAAGTGTTCCCCTCTAAAAGTGAAAACCCAGGGAACAGCACCCCTACTGTGGGTGGACGAACTCCTGCAAACTCTGGAATGATGATTCCCCGCTAAATGCCAACAAGCCATGGTTTCAACCATGGTTTCATTTCGTGGTGCGAATTGGATTCCGTCCACCCGCAGTATCAATGGGGTGAAAATTCCTCCGGGGTCACTAGGTGAGTGGATCAGTTGACCCAGCTCAGGTGCCGGCTCGAAGGACTCAACCATCCTGACTTGGGGCGCACCGGTGGGGGGGTACCCTGGACGAAAAAGGCACTCGAGTGTTTGAATCGTACACGGGGCTCAATACCAAATCATTGGAATGTTTGGGGGGGGGGGGAAGTTGGGGTTGGGGTATCATGAAACTGAAAAAAACCATGATGGGAAAATGATTATAAGAAGTATTCAGCCTGTTGCATTGTAGCGAGGCTCAAGCAGTTGTGGAAAACGTTGACCGACTTGTTGGGGTTCGAAGGGAAACCAAAAGGAGACCGTGCAGACCTTTGTTTGGGGGCGTCCCTATGGTACTGTAGAAGGCACAATAACATCATAACGGGCGCAATAAGAGGCGCAATAACAGGTACTTTACCGAATCTTTGCCGATGCTTTAATAGTAAGGGTGGTACTATGTTTCCACTTTGGTGATGGGGGTGTCCATTGAACTTCTGGACTAAACTACCTCCAAAACCATCTTTATGTGTCTCTTAGTATCTTCGCAGCTTCTCCTTCTGGGTCCCGGCCCCAGAACCAAACCCGCAGCCCGAGCGGAGTCGCCCGCACATGCGAAAGCGTCCCATTGAAGTGTCCGTCTCGCACAGCGCCGAATGAACGGCATCATGCATGGCCTGGTGATGCTTGGATGGGAGATACCAAGCACCTTGTACAAGGGCCTGAGACCCGACATGTCCCAAAGTAGGGGGCCCGACATGTGTGCAGAACAATATCTTGGAGGGCCGGCCCTTCATATTCCAAAGTCCACAAGAAGCTCAAAAAATAGATTGCCTCCTGCCATGGATTCCATTTGGGTGAAAGGAGAGTGTTCCACCAACAAACCAGAGCACATTAAAGCAATGGTACCAGGAGTTCATACCAGGAGTTCATATACGGGCACACAGGAAATAATATGCTTTAATGATGTGTCATAGTTTTGGAACCCCCAAGAAGTCAACGCAATACCTTGGACGGGTACCAGTTGGGATGGGCGAAGCCGATCAACAACCTGCGAAATTGATTTTGTCCATCCGCGGCATGAGGCAAGCTGGGACAAGTTGAAAACCAAAGGAAAGTTTCCGCCACTTACCTGTGCCGTGTCAAATCGAATTCCTTGTGGCTTCAGCGAGCCAAACACCAGATCACCATCAACTGGTTGAAGGGGAAATGCCAAGGGAAACCGAAGTCAACGTCTCTTAAACGGCTCGGAACCCTGACTTAGCAACCAAACACTTAGAAGCGACCCAAACACGAAAATCAGCCAAGTTGCAGCACAAGGCCGGCAAATCAAGGCCAAACTTCAAAGTAAGGCCACATATGTATATATGTATATATGTATATATATATATATATATATATATGTATATATATATATATATAAACACTCAACCGCTCTCCTTTTATGCACCAGCAAGCTGGAAGTTGTCAAATTAATAAAGAAGCGCAAGTTCGAGTACTCGACCCAGAGTACAAAGGCCTCCGTGGCCGGCCCATCCTTGGGCACATTCTTTTTGAGGGGCCCCGAACATCACTCCCTTCACGCCAAACCGGAAGGAAGTGATGCCCGCCCCGCGCCCCCCAGGCAACTCCGCCAAACAGAAGTTAACCTAGGCCTCGAGCGCCAGAAAATCCAAAAGGACTCCACTCCCAAACACCCCCTTTTTCTGTTCTTTCCACGTCCCCCTGGCCTCCTCTTCTGAGGACGCTCAAGCGTTGGCTGAAATTTTGAATTCTGAAAGACTTACCAACAACTTCTGTGAGACTTTCATCCTTCACAAGGGCAAAACCCTCATTTGAGATAAATGCGAGCTGTGCGTGCAGCTGCCCAACGACCTTGTTGGAGCAGCTTATCGAAATTCCCATGTTTGGAAAACCAATCAGTGGCGCCACCGCTGCGCAACGAGTAGGGCCGCAGACCTAATTCGCGCAACCCCAACTTCAGAAGGCATTCCTGGAAGCGCTGTCTGCACACATGCGCTTTGGTGACCAGAGGGGAATGGGGTTCATACAGGGCTTTCCATCGCCGCAGAAATCGCAAAACGGGGATGACTCCGATTGAAACACTCTCGGCAGCTCCCTGCCGCTTCCCGCCCTTGGTCACTCCCAAGTTTACCACTGCGGGTGACGAAGGCCCACTCATGGCCATGTGCGAGTTTCGAAGGCCGAGCAACTCTCCAGTTCTCAAAAGGCCATAAAAGCCAAGCATCAACGAGAGAGCAAAAGAGTACCACTCGTTAAACAGAGCATAGCCAACCATGGCTTGTAACATCTTCTCTGCCAGCGGCGGAGCTCGGTTAGGAATTTCATTTGCATGCCAAGCTTTTAAAAGCCGCCAAGATCCATGAAGCTGACCTGAAATCCTGCAACGCTGCCATAGCGTCACACGCGAGCCCACGGCCCTCACCTGAGCTCCACAGGTACTCCAGAAAGTCACTGACCAACGCATCCATGCGTGCCCTTTCCTTGAACAATTCCAGCTGGTTGTCCCTTAAAAATTGCAGAAAACGACATCTGGCCTTGTCGTAACGCAGCCGAGTCGATGGCTGCACTGTCAAGTCTTTTAATTTCCCCAAACTCTGCCCCCAATTTTCGACTTGACGAACGCCCTCGGTATGAGCGCCGCCCGGAGCTCTAAGGCATTGATGTGCTCGCGACCCCCAGTCCATAGTCCATGGCCACCCTGCCACCTCCTTCCAGTGCCACAATCGGGCAGGGACACTGGCTCGCAATCGGTGGTAGCGCACAGGACCTTCCGTGGTTCCTTGGATCATGATGTCGTCTCCCTTGGATTGACACCACAAGCGCGAAACCAATCGTTGTCCATCCACTGGGGGCTGAGTTGAGCGCACCAAAGGCGGCCGCATCAAAACATGCCGCAAAAGTTCTCCCTTTCCGGGAGTAAGCCGCTCGAGCATGTCCTGAACCCTGAGCTCGGATATCAGACCTAGCGGCTTAGGTCGTAGAGCAAGCACATGACAACTGGCACTGACCAGGAATTTCCCAAAAGTGTATGCCTTTTGCTCATTCTTGGGCGCACAGTTCCGGGTGTATCCAGCAGGAAATCCCAGAATGACTTCCCTCTCCGTCACGCTTGCCATTGACAGCGCGCCTTTCCGATTTGTCAGGCAATTCTCCTCACAATATTGATACGGGGGGAACCTGCGCTGGTCCTCTTTCCATCGCGAAAGTGTGGCCTCGTCGCACCGATTGAGACCTGCTATTTTCCGTCCAGGTTGAACCGAGGGCCTAGCCGTAGTGAAAGTTGGCAGCGGCTTGTCCTTCACACGCTTCCATCCTGGTTCCAAGAACTCCTTCTCGTCGATGAAGCCTGTCAACTGGATCTCCCCCAAGCAGCACGCATCCAAACCAGGAGTTACGGTGACTCCCTCTCTGGCACACACCACCCAAGAAGGCCAATACAGCCTGGGCCGATGGGCAATCTTCCATGGCCAATCTCCATAGGCCGCACTCATGACCTCGCAGTCAACAGCATCCATAGACGCCACGTTCTCAACCAAGTGGTGTACTTGGGCCCAGGGGAAATACTGCCTGACCAACTCTTCAATAATACGAGGCACATGCACGAACAAACGACTCCGTTCATCTTGCTGAGCTCCTCGACGGTCCGCGTTCAGGTTTGAGACCCCTTGGCACAGCCCCTAGGAGAACCACTCCAGCTCCACTGTGCTGGAGGGCCCAACCCATGACCATTTCCTCATTGACCTCCTCCACATCGAGCACATGAATGACGTCAGGAAAATTGCTCTCAAGTACCCTGCGCGGGCACTCTTCTCCTTCTCAACGCTGATGTACCCGCACAGTGGAACGCCTAGCTGTTCACAAGCTACCCGAAGAGCGCCAATGCCGTCGAAGAGCCCTATTGCCAACACCCTGACAAGATCATGTTCTTCAGGAACTTCACCACGAATTCGCGCTCGTTCTGCCGCCAGTCCATACCCGCTGAGCCCACGGCTGACTGTAAAACCTCCCCCACTGGTGGAAGCGTCGCTGGCAGTAACGACCTCGCTGAAGGGTAGCCTGAAATCCATATAGGCCAACGGTAGGAGTGCAACACATCGGGCAAGCTCCCCTTTAACCTCTGCAGGGAGCGGGTGCCTCATCCGCTTAGACAACTTGCCCATTCCCACAATGTGTTCCCACACTCTGTTGAGCGCACCCAACAAAGGTTTCCTGAACATGGCAGCATAGACAAAGCCTCCGCAGAGCACCTGAAGTTCACGCTGGGTTGCTCGGCCCCATCGAAGGACTTCCAGACCCAGCATAGCATAGATGACACATTTCTGCAACTTGGGGCGCGCGGTCCCCGTCACACCATCGATCCATGCACCCTGGACCTCGCCCCTCAACTGACTCGACACCGCCTTCTTCGGGTGGCGTGGCAGCCTCACCCCTCAGCGTGGCTACCATAAGCGACTCGATTTCCTGGACCAGCAGAGCTGTCCTTTCATCACGGCGTGTCAGCCCATCAAAGTTGTCTAGGTATATGGGGAACAACTGCTTGGAGCTAGTAGGACCCTTATCCTTCCTCAGTTCTTGTTCTCCCATCACGGGAGGAATGTTTCGCACAGCTGCCTGTCGCACTACGTTCCGGTGTATATGTTGTGCAATAGCCACTGAATTTATGAATCCCATAGGCAACACGCGAGAAATGAACCACCTTTCCTGTTAAGTGCTGCGGGAGCGCCTTGTCCGGGACCATCTTCGCGAAGCCCAAGAACTTCTTCCATTCCTCCGGCACCGAATAGAGGTAAATGAAGCATCTAATATCTTCTGAGGATATAGTCAAGACCTCCCGGAAGGTACTCATCCCTTGAATCAACGGGAGAGTTGGCGTGTCTCCTATCAGGGGCTTATACAGGTTGTTGAGCGGCACCAAGTTCATGATGAGCCTCATGACTTCATGGGAAGACCCATCCTCCTTTGTAAACAGCTCATCCTTGCTTACCGCAAATAGCCCATTTAGGAGAGGCGCCCCTCTGACATGATGCAAGGCGTCCACCTCCCAAAAATCGCATTGCGCCCAACCAGAGTCGTCAACCAGTACTCGGGCAGGTTTGGGGATGGTCTGCAGTTCTTCGGGAAGGAGAAAGTCCTCAAAGTTGGAAACATACTGCAACACACCTTGCTCGCAAAACTCCTTCAAGTCCAACTGGCCCACTTTCCTGTCCTCCTTGACGACCTTCACGCCTCAACTTCTTTGCACCTTTCATCATCCTTACTGCTGCTTTCCACGGCTGGCTCCTCCATATCTCCCACACTCTTCGCACTCGCACACACACTATCCACAGGGAGGGGACCTGGGGGCCCTTCTCCTTTCATTTCTTCGTCTCCTCCTTTCGCCATTCCTTGTTATACCTTCCTTCACCTTTCTTCCTTCACCTTTCTTCCCAGCTTTCCATCCTTTGCCCCGGTCCCCCTCCTTCCCTTTTGCGTGTGTGCGATCGTTCCTCTCCTCAAACCTTTGGCTCCCATAATGGGAGCCCTTGCTGCTAAAGCTCGGCTGCGTTGTGACCTGGCGCAGCCTCGCCTCTTCTTTTGCACGTCGAGCAGCCTCCATGGCCTCATCATGGCCTGCTAACGTAGGCCCATCTCCACCAAGAAGCTCAATCTGCCGGCTGACCGTCCAATGGCTTCCTTTCGCCTGCAACTTGAGCGCCTTCAACCTCTGGCTAAGGAGGTCCAACATCCCTGCAATCCTTCCTCTGAGCCCCATATCCAGAGCGGCTGAAAGTGTATGGGCCTCACGGCTCATTGCAGGGCTCATAGTCCCGTGCCCGGTAGTACGGCAGGGCACCCCTTCTCCTATGCCGAAACCAACGTCCCTCATAGAGCGTCTGGTTGGTCAAAGCCCCTTTGCGACCCGGGTCAGACTGGACGGCTCCGAGAGGAGCTCCTCATCAACCATCACCTCTTCGCTTTCATGCGAGTCCAACTCCTCAGACTCACTTGACCTGCCTCCATGTCTCCTCTTCCTCTTCTTCACCACCTCCATCGCTTTCAAAGCTACCTTGCGCCTGAACTCCGGCCTTGAGTCCAAACCAGTGCCACCGAAGAGCGCGTCATATTCCTTCACCGCTGAGCTCCTCGCGCCTTCTGCTTTCACGTCCTTCTTGCTTTTCCCTTTTGTCGGTCTCAGGGCTTCTTTCTCCCTGGGCACCTCTCCAGCGTCTCCTCTCTCAGGATCTCTCAGGAGAACTCTCTCCCTGCTTCTCCCGGCGCAGGTCCTCCATCTCATCTCTTCCTTCCACCGCTGCGGCCTCCAGGTTTGTCATCCAATCTTCTGACCAAGCATCAACCCTCTTGGCCTTCTTCCCATGCACCAGGAGCTCATCCACTAGCTCCCCACCACATAGATCTCCGCAGACGTGAACACGTACCTTCTTCTCCTTCTTGCCGCTGAGCACCCTTAGCAACGCCTCACTCTTAGTCCCATGGACTAGCCCAGCCAAATAAACTTCACGTCCTTCGAACTCGCAGCCAATCACCATCATTCCAGTATGAGCCCTTTGTGATCACCACCTTGTTGAGGTTCCTGAGGTCCTCCATGGACATGTCCTTGAATTCCTTCTCCTCGTATTCACCATCAACCTCTCTCCTCCGCGCATCAACTGGTCGGCGCACGGGGTCGGCCCCACGCCTCCAGCCTTCTCATCACATCACCCGCGCCTGCGGGCCTCCTGAGGCCTACGGCTTTGAGGCATTGCTCCTCTCAACGGGGCAAGTAGTTCTCCCTATAGTGAGCCTGCTTGATCCGCTTCGTGACCCCCTTGTTCTTGCCAAACCACTTAGGCTCAGCTCCTCATGGCGCCAGGGCGTAGAAGGTGGCGGCCCAGGTGGCGGCCCAGGTGAAGTCCTTGGCGGCCTCACAGCCGGAGCCGGCTCCTCCAGTTCCTCACTCGAGGATGTCTCCTTCTTGACCTTGTCACAGACTGTGTCCGGTGAGGAGACCTCCCAGGCCAGGGAGGGCGGAGCTGGGAGCCCAGAAACTCCTAGTGAGGAGAAAGCAGAGGAGGCCGCCAAGAAAGGCGAGGATCGCTCAAGGAGCCGAAAGACGAGGCACAGGTCGAGGAGCAGGAAAAGGACTCAGGGCAGTTGCAAGAGTCGCTCCGGGCAAGGGACTACAAGAGGAGGACAGACCGCACTCCTAGTACTCCTAGTGCTAGGCCGCGGGGTTCAGGGAAGCATCCCCAGAAGAGGTACCTGTGTTGCGGCCTCCGCCAAGGCCACTGGATCTCCCCCGAGAGCTGCCTGAGCCGCTGCACCAGGGCAGCCTCCCAGGTCACCGGGAGATTCCGGTCCTTCAGGAGCACCCCGATGCGGACGTAGGCCCGGCAGACAGCGCACCAGCTGCCTGCCGGGGGCCCCCACTTGCCTCCGCACTCAAGGCAAGTGGGAGGGTCTCCCATACAAGGAGACTCTCCCCCAAGAAAGAGCCAAAGCTACGGCAGAAAAGGATTAACGCGGTTTCATGTTTAGATACGGGGCCGTAGGACCATATATGAGGAGCGGACGAAACCCTTTGCTTTGCCTTAGTATATTTTTTTCACGTTGTCGTTTTTGGGGGAGACCTTATCGTTTTACCGTGTTTTCGCACACCGCATCTTTTCGTATGCGGTGTTCATTGCGGAGAGTGATTTTCTATATCACTGCCACTACTCGCTGTCACTGACATTGCCTTCACCGCTGTCGCTACTACTGCTGCTGCTGCTGGTGTCTTTCTCTGGGTTGGAGCTTTGCAGGTCCTTGGCTTTTCGCAGCTGCCTTCTGGCAATGAAAGCTTCTGTTGTAGCTCTTCATCTGTCGGCGGGGCACGGTGTCGGCTCTTCATCTGTTGTAGCTCTATTATATATAAGATACGCGGGGGTGGGAAGCGTCCTTAGACATAAGGACCCCGCTCAATTCCAGCCTCCGACAGCAGTGCTGGTTGTGGTAGCCCCACCTTGCTGGGCTGTGCGCTAGCTAGCTCTTTCCAACCTTGTAAGTGGACGATCGGGTTGGAAGACTGCAAACAATTCAACAAAACTTAAGAGGAGAAAGGTTGCAAGCATTTAGAAGCTACCAGCCCAATCTTGGCGCGAAATGTGAATAATGCCAGGCGGGTCAAAGTATTGCAAACAACCCAAATGTGACAGCAGCTCGGGTCACAGGGGGAGGCACAATAGCACCTTGTGGGCCTCAGTGTTATGCCAGGCTTTTGGTCCAAATCTCTTGCAATTCAGGTATCAAAGCAAAAACATGGTTTTGTTCATGCAGTCAAGCGATCTTGCACGGAACGTCTGCACATTCAATCAGCATCTTAAGCTGCTATATTCAAACGAGCGAATTGTGAAGAAATTCGTCTGCATGCGTCGGCTGTCGGCATGCCGCCTGCCGAGGAACCAAGATGAAACGACAACATGCGCAAGCACGATATCCGAACCAGCACGCACCAACGCGCGTGTGTGTCACTTGCACAAGGCAACATAACAGCTACAAGAAGTAGTGACAGACTTGAGTGCGGTGTACGACTCTCAGCACGAGGAGCACGCATCCTTGACAAAGGCTGTGCCAGCTAACATGGACGAGCTCACCGTCTTCGATTTGCACACGTGAGGAAACAGTTGACATCCGGACACAACCGTGCTGGCTGCGGGGTTCAGGACGTACAGACCGGGCGGCTGAACATTACCAAGACCATCTCAGTCCATAGCTCAGCTTTTCAATCAGCCACCACCAAGCAACTCCACAGCTGCGAAGCAGGTGAAAGCTTCGCAAAGGCGAAACGACGGTGAGTGGAAGGTACAATATCAGAGAACATCCTTCTCGCCAAAATGGCAAGCGGTATTCGGTGTGATACACATTACACATCCACGCTTGCAGTGGAATGTCATATTCGAGTTCCAACTCGAACGCAAGTGAAAGTTCTTCCGCCAAGGGTTGCTACTATTAACACAGGTGTTAACCGCGTTGAAACCATTGAGCGGGACAAAAGCTGGTGGAAAACGTTGGAAACCAAAGGGTTCACCAAAAACAACTTCAAAAGACGCTGATCTGTTCAGAGGCCCTGCAAAAATGGCAGGGCCGGTGCCTGGACTAAATTTAGAGAACGAAGTGTAGCTCTCATCCGGGGAGAACATGATCTTTGTGGCCTCGTCTCGCAACACCGCATGCTCAATCTCGCCGGGCCGTGATGTACGAGGCCAACATGTTGGAGTCGCCGCTTCCCTTACTGGCAACCAAGGCAGCCGGGTGAACCTCATCGAGGGCTGACATGAGGGATTCCGCAACATCTGCAGGCTGGCTTCCCATATGAGAGAGGTGCAACTTGAAGGACACGTTGGCCTTCCTTTCTGCCTCCTGAAGGCCAATTGCCATGGCCCCCACTTTCCACAGTGACTCTGTTGCCCAGGGTTCATCCACGAAGTCGGATGCCATACCAAGCTGCACATCAGCATGCACTGGAAACAGGAACACCACCACAAGCCACCACGATTCCATCATGGAAAAAATGTGGAGTAGTCAAACTACTCAAGGCACAATGGAAAAGCCTGCGTACGGGCAATGTATGGACATTCAGTCACACCGGCGCAGCATGTCAACGCATCACCCTGCTGCAAGGCAAACTGCTCTCCGGAACATCCGCACATCTGTGGATCCAGCAGTACCCATGTGCTGCAAGAGCAACAGGCCATTATGCAAATAACGTGGTGGCTGGAAAGGAAACCAAAAGGACACTAACCATGCTTGGTGTCCCTCGACGACACCCAAGATAACAAGCTTTTTCTCTGGAAATGGTCTACTGGGCCAATCGAAGAAAGCCCTTGCAAGAGGATGGCAAAAAGTATCAGAGGCAAAAACGAAACAGAGACGCAGAAAGGATAGGCAGGGTCACAATATGCTTTCCTCCCTTTGGAACATGGCATGCGTGTGTTTCTGTCTTTGGAGTCCCGATGAAAACACCTTGCAATTTAGATGGAAACATCCGTACGGAGAACCCGCAGGTTACCCGCCAACAAACATGGAAGCACAGAGGCCCCGTGTCCAAGAGGAACGTAGTCTTCTAAACGTGCCTGGCCAACTGCCCAAATCCAGCAGGCTCTTACGCTCTCAAAGTCAGTTGGAAGCTACGATGGCTGCCCTGCAAGTAAACCAACAATACTGAACCACATAGCTGAGGTTTGCTTCTTTCAGAGGGTAAACGGGCCCACCCCCGGCACCGGGCTCCAGAAATCACCAACCCGGGCACAGCGCGCTGACTGGGCCCCCGCGTTTTGGCCCCCCACACGCCCCGCATTCCACGCGCCCGGCGCAGCGAGAACCGAGGCGTGGGCATGCTGCTGCCCATCTGCCGGAAGAGCGGGGCTCGCCAGGGGCCCTTGGCGCGCCCGTAGAGCCTCGGCCGCCCGACCCACCAACCGGGCAACCAGAAGAACAAACAGAAGACAGCCCCCGGGCACCCCTTGGTGTGTGTTTGCCATTTTTTGTGTCTCAGGGTTGGTTGTGGAAAATTGGTTTAAACAAATGTGAGCCCATTTTGTTTGGAGGGTTTGCTCATTTCGGGAAGGTACCTCGTTGGGGCTGTTTTAAAGGGACGCCGCATAGTTGGACCGTGGCTGATTCGAGTGTGGCCCCATTTTTTGAGACCAGTCATTTCGGAGGTTCCGCCTCGAGAAAACCAAAAGGAACGGTGAATTGGCTAAATGGGGATTCCAAATATGGGGCTGTGGTTCCCTTGTGGTTCCCTTGAAGGGGCGGGAACGGTTCCCTACTGTGCAAAACTCACTTCGCACCAATCGGAATGGATGAAACCGTATAAGTCCTGGGACAATCCGCCTATCCACTGGTGTGGAGCGGATTCTAGCCCCATCCACAGCCAATGAAGAGGGACGAAGGCAGGTGATCCTGAACCCAATTGCCAACTTGGTGGTAACCCACTTACCACTGGTGCGAAATGGATTTCCTCCATCAGCGGTGTCGCAGAAGTGAGGGGCAAAATTGCTTCTTTCCATCAGCTTCCCCTTTGAAACACAGTCGAAAGGGTACCCTCAAACATGACGCCACCTCAAAACCACGACAAGGGCAAAAAAAAGAAGAAACACAAAAAAACAGCAAACTTCAAATCTTGAACCACCCCAAAGAAAGAGAATCGCGTTCAAACCTTACAACCACCTTCAACCCTCAAACCTTAAAACTATCCCCACCCCCCTTCCCCCCCCCCCTGACAAAAAATGGAAAGAAAAGGGGAAGGAAGGACATCATCCTCAAAACCCTTCTTCCCCCCTCCCCCTCCCCCTTCCCCCCCCCCAAAAAAAAAAAATGAAAAGAAATAAAACTAAAGGCAAGGAAGCAGATGACCCTCACAACCCCCCCCCCCCAACCCGCCTTGAAATCCCCCGTCTCAAAACCAAAAAATCCGCCCACCTCCCCCCCCCCCCCCCCGGGGCGTGGGCATCGGCAGCCGAGGGTCGGCCAGCTCACTCAGCACCCGTGCCTCTCCGCAGGAAAAACGGGTCAACCCGTCGATTGGTTGACGTTGGAAGGGGAGCAAAAATCTAAAGTTTAGCAGCGAAGTGGGGATCTCCAACTAAACCACAATAAGCAAAAATGTAAAATGTTTCCCAACAACAACCATGGTTTGGGTTCAAAGAAATGGGTAAGAGATGCCTAAGACATGGGTTCGGACAAATGGGCTGCAAGACATGTTTTGCTTTTTGGTTTTTTGGATGCTACACACATTGTCCTTTGTTGCAAACATGGAATCTAGCACCTGGTTTTGGGATGCTACACACATTGTCCCAAACGATCGGAATCCTTTTATTCGAAGCTGCTGAAGAGGTCATAACACTTGCTGGGTCGACAGGCACTCGGAATGAGCCCTTAACCATGAGTTGATTCCCGGCAGATCCCTAGCGACAATCAAACCCTTTTGATTTCCAACTGACCAGCAACAAGTAGACATCCAATGGTTGTTCTGTTACAGTTTGGGATTTTGGCAGTGGCCGGGAACAGGAATAATTATCCAGGGCGCGATAGAAAAATATTGGAATAGAGGATGCCAAAAAAGGATATGGGTAAAAGGGAAACAACAAGGAAAAGCAACGCAACTCAGGAAAACACCATCCAAAAAAACGGGGTGCCCCATCCAAAGACATAATTACTCATGCATGTGGGCGCGTCTGAAGGTCATGTGGGCGCGTCTGAAGGTGCACCATTTCCCTGGTCTCCCTTCAACACAACCCCCGAATGCACACCAGCTCAAAAAACACCAGACCCCATCGAACCACGGTCGAAATTACTTGTTTCCACTAAAGGACAACCGAAAATTAGTGAGTCCATGGTTGGTGGAGAAGTCTAGTGACTCCCTCATATCCCTTGTGGCTATTCCTCATTTGGAGACAGATTCAAAGTGGGTCCTATGGTCCCAAACAAAGTCAGTCCAATCCATCCTTTTGGCCTCCTGCCAGCCAGTTTCACTCAAAAAGTTCTTGTTAGGCCCCCCCCCAAAAAAAAAAAACGTAACCCTTTGATAGGTGTGTTTCGTGTGGCCGGTGCGTCTTGCGCCCTCGAATCGAAGCATCTCCGCGCTCTTCTCGGTTGCCTCGAACTCGGACCGGTTGATGTCAGGCACCACGATGGCAGTCACCTCAGTCTTGGACACAAGGACTGATTCCATTTTGGGGGAAGGGCGCGCAAAAGGCGGTACACGAAAAAGGGATCCGTTTGGGTCCAGGTTAGTTTGGTCAGTGAATCAGGGCAGGCTGAGATCTAAGCACTTCACAAGGGACATAAAAAGGGGTCACAACCTTTTTGGAAGAGCCCAACCCAGACAAAAAGTTTCCTTTGCCTTCCTGAACCAAATCCACTCAACGAGGTTCCCCAAAAAAAACAGGAACCACATCCGTGTGGCCCTCAAAACCGAAGACACCCATTCGAGCAGATTTGGTGGCTTCCCTCCTTCCAGGTGCCTCTTGGAGGGGTGCTGAAACTGGTCAAGATAGCTAGCAACCTGGCTGCACAACGGAATCCAAAGGAAAGCAGCCACCTTGATGGAAGGGGTTCCCGCGAGCAAGAAACATGGTAACTGAAACCAACCAAAGAGAACACCGCAGGTGTTGAAACAGCTGGTCAAGCTGATCTTCTCCGGTGAGCTTCGTGGATGCCTTTTGGCTTCCCTTTTTGTGGCTTCCGTTTTTGATACCAAGCAAAAGGGGAGTCGGTGCAGTCTCTGGAAGCTTCCTCAGTTTAACACGCCAGTCTCTGTGTCTCAGTTTCTTTCGCTGAGCGTGGCACTGCTCGGCCCAGCTCTTTCAGATCATCCTGAGGCAACACCCACTTGAAAGTTCCGTCGACAATGACCCTGCTTGTTGGGATGGCTTTAAAGGGAAACCAAGAGGAAACCAACCTGTTTCCGGGTACTTGGCTCACTGTAATCAGTCTGGTGGTTGGTCACCTGGGGTTGAAAGCCACAAACAGTGCTAGCTGGCTTCAGGGGTCGTAGAACGGTTTCGGGATCGTTTTCAGTGGGTTCTAACCTTGCTTGCTAGTCTCTTAGTACTTACTCACTTGGCCCAACACCCAAGCAAGGGCAACGGCCGACAAATCCCTCTCCCAGGCTGATACGCGTTGTTGTGAAGTATTCCAAGAGCCCTGATCTGATATACCTGTGTGTGCCTGGCGTGATGTAATTCATCATGTGGTGTGTGCCTGTGTTTGTCTGTTTGTCTGTTTCTGTATCTGTGTTTGTGCTTCTGCTTTGTGTTTTGGTGAGGGTGTGTGCGCGCGTGTGGGCGTGCGCGCGTGCGGGGCGCGTGTGCGCGATGTGAGCTTGCGCGTGTGCCAGTGCCCCGTGTGCACGCGTGCCCCGTGTGCACGCGTGCCCGGTGTGCACGCGTGCCCCGTGTGCACGCGTGCCCCGTGTGTGTGTGCACGCGTGTGTGTGCACGGGTGTGTGCACGGGTGTGTGTGCACGGGTGTGTGTGCACGGGTGTGTGTGTGTGTGTGCACGGGTGTGAGTGTGTGTGCATGCGTGCGTGCGTGCGTGCCTGTGCATGGTGT